>LPNX010977022.1:0-87677 GCA_001517045.1 Pseudotsuga menziesii | reverse complement strand
TATATATATATATATATATATGTAAACAGAAGGCAAGAGAGAGCAATAATATTTTTTCCCCTCTTCGTTCTGTTCCATCCTAGAACCCACACCACTGCCGTGGCTTTTCAGCTCTCAGCCTCTTTCACTTCACCGTGAATGCTGGACCAATCTCTCTTGGTCATGACACTTATTGTCTCCGGTCTGTTCTAGACCTCAAAACCATGGAGTCTCTCCGCATGGGTTTTTTTTTCTTTTTTTTTTCTCAACTGCTAGGAACCTCATGGTCTCACTAGCACCTTCTCCATTGCCACTCAATCCAAGATTTCCAGGACAATAAAATGTCCACATGCACCCCTAGGATGCTCGCATAGTCCTTGATTCCAGCGATACCTATATCCAAACATTGAATAGATTCACATGTTTAGTTTATTCTCATCGATTTTATTTCTAAAACAAGAGCTTAAAACATCATAACCAAATCATATACACATGTATATTCATAAGCAAAGTAATCCAACACTTATCTGTATTGGGTGTTTCCTCATTCGTCCAAAGGATCCTGCTTCGCCTTGCAAGCCTTGGGATCACCTATGGACTTAGATGTTAGGTCAGCATGCAGGCTTCTCCTCAACATCAAATAATTAATGTCCAGCCAGTACACAATCATGTCGACTGGGCTTGGAACTTTATCTTGACCATTTCCAGGTCTAGGATCTACCATGGATCCTCAGGCATATAACATCCCATCACACACTTATACCAACATACACTCATATCAACAATACCCCTAACTCCGTAACCCCTCACAACAACCATTTACCTTTACCTTTACCTTTTACCTTTTACCTTTTACCTGCCAACACAAGCAACACAAGCAATACAAGCAAACTTGTCAGCGTTATTGCTCTAAAACTGTAATCACATTTCATATCATTCGGTCATAATGGATACTAAATCAAAACATGTTCTGCATATGGAGTTTAACAATTAAACATGCATATTCTTAGCAAGGGTTACATAACACTTATCCATTTTCTGTCGCAGTATGCCTTTATATCTGTTAGGCACCGTCAAGGAGTTGGGAAAGGATGAATGCTAAGCTAGTGAGATTACTGCAGAGCTAGGAACACCTACACTAGAACTAGCCTGACTTCTAATACAACCACACACACCCAACACAAGGAATTAGTCCCTTCTCTGCTAGTCAGTCCCTCAGGCCCTGCATTCCCTTCCAGTGCTATCCCGAGGTTTTGGAGAAGAAATTCAGCCCTCTAGCTCTGTCTGTGTGGTTTCCAATCACCAGGTTTAAGCAAAACAAGACCCCATCCCTGCTTCCTTTTTATGTTTCATATTCACACATGTCTCACCGACATAATTTATACCATCTCACTCATGTTACTACCAAACATGCAGTGCAGATGAGACATTTCCAAAATGTCCAATGGCGTTTCACCCGAAACCCATTTTCAATGGAAAACCTTCCCATGAAGTTTGGCTCTTGCAGGTCATCACACCTGATCTTCTTGCACTGTGTACCCCTCACACATTAATCAAATAGCCAAACAGTCAATCATTACCTGATAATGAAATCCAAGTTGATTGTTCCATAATCAAGTGATGAAATTAGTAATTAAATTCAATAAGAATTTTCAATTCTGTCTACTACAGAAATTGACTTGTTCAATTGTTGGTTTCTTGTAAGCAGCACTACTATGCCCATTATAATTTTATGCTTACTATCATAACATGATTACCCACTTACCATGCATCCCTCCTGACACAATCTTATACAAGCCAACAATGATTAGTAGTCGTTAGCACTTCTTAAATCAGAAATTCACAATTCAAATTTAACAACCCATCAGTTATTTTCACAACCATGACACTCTTCTCATAAAGTTTGGCTCTTTTATATGGTAGATTATGGCATTGGTCAGGGTCTTACCTCAAACTGGCATGCTCGAAATAATATACCTGAAACCTGGGCTTCAATCAACCAAACACAATCTTATGCAAGCCAATAGTGGCTAGTAGTTGTCAGTAATTTCTTAAATTCGAAATTCACAATTCGAATTTTAACAACCTATTATGCATATCAAATGGTAGATTCTGGCATTGGTCAGGGTCTTACCTCACATTGACATGCTTGAAATAATCTACCTAAAACATAAGCTTCAACATCCAAACACAAGCTTATGCAAGCCAGTAGTGACTAGTAGTTGTCAGCAATTCCTTAAATTTGAAATTCACAATTCAAATTTAATAAGTTCTTTCACATGGTAAATTCTGGCATTGGTCAGGATATTACCTCTCACTGCCATGCCTGAAATAATCTACCTGAAACATGAGCTTCAATCAACCAAACACTTGGTAAGTCTGGATGCATATAACCTTTTCATTGCTACAACCATCACTGAAGCATTTTCAGAATTTATAAAAATTCAAATACTTCCAGCTATTAGTCACATCAATATTACCAAAACTCATTTTCTTCATGCAATCATCATCATATTAACATTGCAAGGCATAGTCATATCATTCATGTAATTAAATGAAATGTTCAGATACTCCTTACTTCACAAGCGTATCATTCATACCACCTTGCTCTCCCATAGAGCATTTCTGGCAGCCAATTGATCATGACTATCCTGCATTCATAGTAACCTTTGAAACAGTTCCAGAATTATCATTAATTCATCATTTCAGTCATTAGTCATTCGCAATATCGCATGCATTCATTTCAATGCATTCATCATACCATGCATGTCCTAACCATGTCCACTTCATATAGGATGCATTACTATAATCCACGTCATCAACATATATAGGCATGACACCTTTCTATATTCCAAGATTCTCATGGTATGAGGTCTCTCACCTTTACCAATCCATGGAATTTTTCATAAGCAAACTCTTACCTGCATGGGTCTTACTTACACCCTTACCGTGACCAATTTGGTTGGTCCTTTGCAAGAGATTGCCGAATTTGCTCACCAACTTTTATCCTGGACTTGTTGCCTTATCCCTTTCCTCATAGGGTTGCTGGTCACAATTGTTAGCATCAACAACATATTCCTCCAGGTCCATGTCATCATTGGTTTTTCCACTAATGCCACATCAACACAATGATTATCATTAGTGGTTCATTATAAATATATAATTTCCAATACCCTTACCAACATTCAATATCCTATGCATGCAATACATATCCTCATGCATTTCATGCATAAAACTTAGGAAATGTCGCTATAATCAGCAAGACAGGGTTTTAAGGAAACTTCCCTCTTCAAGTCTTTCATCCTTTCATGGGACTGCTCTTCTACACAACAGCTGATTTACTTCATAGTCCTTGCTACCTCTGGGAATGCAATTGTCCAGAATTGTCCATTTGATAGCAACGGCCATCATTAGCACTTTGCTGCTTCATGCTTAGATTTTGGTGTCTTACCCTTGTTCCCCACTGGATAGGATTTCCAACGCCTATCCACGTGCTTCATTCCGACCTCGGATGTGAAAACCACGCCACTTCTAAGAGTAAAGACTTTCACCAAATCTCTGGCGAAACACACAACTGTATTTTGGTCCAGAATGCTAACTTTAGCCACCTCATTTCTGAAGCACCATTCATCTTTCATGAATTTTGGGTTTAACTAATTTTCCCAAAACATAGAATTTTCTTTTCACAAGGACGATTGTCTCAGGGGATGACGGGGGTCAAGGGGCCTTGCCACTGTAGGGCGGGTCGAGGGCAGTGCCCTTGTTTTTTTTTTTTTTGTAAATCATTGATTTTCGTGCAATATGGCGCATTATATCGCTACCATTTTTATCCTTTTCAGCCCTATAATCTCATTGAGAAACAGTCAAAATCCCATTGGAAAACAGTCAAATTCTTCTAGAAAAATCCCACGAAAAAACTCAAATTTTCCCTTACACAGGATCGGGTCTCATTTCCCTTAATCTTCCACAGAATCGGCTCTCGAAACCACCAATTCCTCCTTTGGATCGGCTGTCGAAAGCTCTTGTGCTTCGGGTGTTTTAGTCATTTAGGCAGCCGCAACGGTGGAACACGATCTCTAATTTTCTTCTGATCGGTGTCGGCAGTCTTTCTCATCGGAAGACTCAATTCTTTCCGCTTCCACAATGGCGGCGCACTAACCACTTTCTCTTCCGATTGGTGAACTAACTTTTGATTGGCATCGGTGTCGACAACCTTTTCACATCTGAAGACTTAGTGCTTTCACTTCCGCAACGGCGGCTCATGAACTACTTTCTCTTCCGACGGCCAATCATTACTTAGAAAAATTTCAATCTTTTGAACTTTATTTCACGGCGTCGGTTGTATTTTTGATCGGCTGGCTACTGTCTTTGGCTTCCGCAACGGCGGAACGCCAAACCACTATTTCTTCCGACTGGCCACTGTTTTCCTTAGAAAAATTTTAAACTTTTTGGCATCAGCGGTCTTTCTCATCGGAAGACTTAGCACTTTTTGCTTCCGCAACGGCGGAACATGAAATGCTGTCTTCTTCCGATCGGTGGCTTTTCACATCGAAAGGCTTAGTTCTTTGGCTTCCGCAACGGCATACGCACGAGCACTTTCTTCCTCGTCGGACGCCTAGTTGCTTTTACATCCGCAACGGCAGATGTTGATCCACTAATTTCCTCTGAACCTCTCTTCTTTTCTTCCACTGGTGGCATGCTTTCATCTAACTCTTCCACTACGGCAGAAGTCCACTCCTCTAAGTGCTCCGATGATCCGACTGAATAGACTTCTCAATACTTAGGCAAATTTTTTGAAGTTTGTTGTTGTTCTACTGGACATAGAAGGTGATTCTACCTTCTGTCACTGCATCCTTCATGGCCCATAGAGGCCCACTGTTGCAACCTTAGCTCTGATACCATACTGTCACGTCCCCATCCCTTAAACTGCCGAAGAGGACACGACGAACACCACGAACAGCTGGGAAAA
Source organism: Pseudotsuga menziesii (assembly GCA_001517045.1). NCBI lineage: Eukaryota > Viridiplantae > Streptophyta > Pinopsida > Pinales > Pinaceae > Pseudotsuga > Pseudotsuga menziesii. Next base: position 82,729 of record LPNX010977022.1, on the reverse strand, counting down.
CAGCCCCATGAACATAAACAACATCAATGCTGGAATTAAACTTATAAGCATACACAGAAGCATAATGAATCAACATTCAGCGGAAGCAACACACATATATTTCTAGCATAAATCATGTTCATCATAATTCCTTATACAATAGATATAAATTGCAAAGACAAAATAGCCAAGATTACTTATCTTTGATGAAGAGTCCCGCAACCAGCTACGTCGCTGCAATGTTCCACCCAACCATAGGCCAGTGTGCTCATCAATCTCTCAGTAACACTGCCACCGCTGAGCTGGGCATGATTCCTACAAGGATAAGAGTCAATGTAGGATTACATATACCCAAGGGACACAATCGGCAACCAACACCACTGGGTTTATTAGGTCGTCAACAAACCGTCCAAGCCAGCATAGTCTGAAGACCAACCACTGCTTACACGCAGCAAAACAATCTCTTCACAGCCCTGTGAAGAAGGCAAGGACAACCAGGCCTAATCCCAAACATCTAATGAGCATAGCTCAAGCCCACAAGGCAACTCTGAGTTTTTCTTGGCCCTAACATGGCCAAAACAACTCAGCAACAACACCCAAATAATGTCTGCAACCTCAACAACCAAGAAGCAACCCCAAGGCCAGGGTGAATCAACAGCCCAAGCACACAATGAAACTATGCCAACCTTACACAGTCCCAAACATATTAGCGAATAGGGGGAAGAAGCAACAGCCCCGAAATGAAAACCAGTGAGCACAGCTCCACTAATAATGCACAGTGGCCCAAAACGTAATTGGACACCACAGCCAACAAAAGGCAGGGAGGATGACAGCTCACGTCCTACAATGAAATAGCAGAAGAATACACAGTCCGACAATGGAGAGAAACAGACTCTCGGTGTGGGCGAAAGAAAAGAACAATCGCAGACCACAGTTGACAGCACACATGGCCATAATCGATAGGGGAACATTTACTTACCACCGATCTGGTGTGAAACACACAGGCATACCGCCCAGAGCGTGAGGAAACCAACGTAGAACTCTTGTACGTGAGGAGAATGAGCAAGAATTCCACCCGTGCGTGAGAGTGAACAGCTCCACTCATGCACGCGGATGAACAACCACGTGAGGAAAGAGCAGACCGTCTCTCTGCACGCCCCTACGTAAGAGTGAACCGACCTCCGCGTGAGGAAGAACCGAACCTTCCCTGCGCGAGGAAGATGAACCGACCATCGAGAGAATAGGGGAATGGAGTCATGGGAGGGAGGATTGAATGCAGTCGTGGGTGGAGTGGGTGCATGGGAAAGGGACTAATAGTCCTGTCACCCCACTCCCAAAAGCAATAACTGCCACCAACAACAATAACTGCCTCAACTACTCCACCAAAACAATAAAGAGGTTGGAAGAGGTTGAATGAGACAAGAAAGGTGACAAAACAACAAGGTGGAAACACTTGGGTTTCCCCCCATAAACCAAGGTTTGACATCCCCCACAGGCTTATCCTTTGGAATCATGCCCTTTTCGTTCAACGTTGCTCTGCCGTAGCTGGTTGTGGTTTTAGTTTTATTTTATGTGCGTGTTTACATAATGCTGAATTATAATGTGCCAAATAGCACGATATACCATCGAAAACTATCCCTATTGCCGAAACATACACAACCAAATCGATGGTGGGATTTTGCCTTTAGCTCCACACCATGATTAATTACATTATATACATCATGCAAATGGGGTCAAAACCGAGGGTGTGACAGAAATGCTAAACAAGACTCTTTGGCCTCTTTTTTTCTCAATTTATATGAAAAGGAGCATTTGGTGGATGTGGCCCCTTTAAAGTTGGAACCTACATGGAGAAACAAAAGACGAGGCCCTCAGGCAATATTTGAAAAGGCTTGATCGATTTCTGATTAATGAAGACCTGTTAAATAAAAACCTAATCGTAAAATCCTTAGTGGAAACAGGAGGAAGTTTAGACCACAGACCAATATCTCTATTAATTAATCCTCGTGAGAAGAATCCTCTCGGCCCTTTCAAATTCAATCCACAATGTTTGGAAGATAAATAGTACATAGAACAAATATTAAATGCATGGAAACCTTTAAGACAAACTCCAAATTGCAGTACAATGCAACAGTTTGCAGATAATCTAGCTAAGGAAAAAAAAATATCAAAAGAGTGGGACAAAACATACAAGGCATCTCTTGAAAAATATTTGAAAGAAACAGAGGAAAAAATTGGGGATATGTATCTTAAGAATGATGAGGGGGTTTTCGGTAGGGAGGAAATCGAAAATTTGAAAATACTGGAGAAAAAGAAGGATAGAATGTTGGATAGTGAAGAAAAACTCCTACGGCTTAAAAGTAGAGCTCTGTGGCTAGAAGCAAGGGATAAAAACTCAAAGTTCTTTCACAACTACGCATCACACAAGAATAACATAAATACAATTTGTGAGATAAAAAATCAAGAAGGAAATCTAGTATGGTCGTTTGAGGAAAAAGCTACAGCAGGAGTGAGATTTTTTCAAAACATTTTTAAAGAGCCAGAAGGATGCCCTATTCAAGAGATTGTGGAAGTTTTTGGCTTATTCCCGAGAATTATTACTGATGAAATGAATGAAGAAATGACTAAGGAAATCTTAGAAGAGGAAATCAAGCACACCCTATAGACCTTCCAAAAAGGTAAAATCTGAGGTCCTGATGGATTTATAGTGGAATTGTATTTAGGGTTTTATGATATCCTAAAAAAGGATTTATTAGAAATGGTGAGAGAATCTCAAGGATTAGGGAAAGTACTGGGGATATTTAACTCAACTCTTCTGACCTTGATTCAAAAAAATAAAATCCCTATCTCCTTTGATGAATTCAGGCCTATATCATGCTACAACATGATTTATAAAATTATGGCAAAGGTTATAGCTTTAAGACTCAAACCAGTTCTCAGTGAAATCATAACTGAAGAGCAATTTGGTTTCTTAAACAATAGGAAAATTCATGATGTTGTTTCCCTGGCTCAGGAGACAATTCATACCATCAAGAAGGAAAATAGAAGAGCCTTTTCCTTCAAGCTAGATTTATCAAAATCTTATGACAGGGTGGGATGGACCTTTGTGAGACTCTTGTTGATAAAAATTTGTATAGATATGGAAGTTGTAGAATGGAAGTTGTAGTATAGATATGCAGTTATGATCAATGTATCACCGTCCAATTTTTTCAGACCATCCAGAAGCTTAAGGTAGGGATGCCCTTTATCTCCCATCACCTTTTTGCTGGTAGCATAGGCCTTGAGCAAGATCACTATTAAGGCCAAAGTAGAAGGAACGATAAAGGAAATTAAGGTCTCAGAGATAGAGGAGGTCACCCATACAGTCTTCATTGATGTTGTGTTGTTTTTTGGAAAAGGGTCCATCAGCAATCTAGAAGTTGTGATAGCTTTGATAGAAAAGTACACAAAAGCCACAGGGATGGTGATAAATATCGACAAATCCAATCTCATCCACAATGAGATCCGTGAAGAAATGATCCAGAGGTCAAGAAAGCTAATACAATACTAATTAAATCCAGCAGAAGAAGGGTTCAAATATATAGCTTCACCTTGAAACCAAATTGTTACTCCTTTCAATATTGGGTCTGGCTTGTCAAAAATATTGAAAGCAGGATTAACATTTGGGCAAATCGATTCTTATCCAGGGGAGGAAGAATAATCCTTCTGAAATAAGTTCTTCATAGTATTATAGTATATTGGGCATCTATTGCATACATTCCAAAGGGAATTTTAACAAAAATTAGAAAGATGTGCTTGTCCTTTCTATGGACAGCCAACAAGAAATCAGAATCCATCCCACTAGCAAAGTGGAAGATGTTAGCATGAACAAAAGAGATATGGGGATGGGGCATAAAAAAATTAGAAAATTTGAGCAAAGCCTTAGCTACTAAGACAATGTGGAGATGCATTCAAAACCCAGAATCCCTTTGGGGTAGGGTAATTCTATCAAAATATTTCCCTGGAACCAATATTACAGAATGGATGAGAAGTCCTGAAAAAACTTATAAAATTGGCTTAATGGGGTGGAAGGAAATGAAATTGGCTTACCCTCTAATCGGACAGTGGACAACATGGAAAATTGGAAATGGAAGCCAAGTCCGAGTGGGTTAATATCCGTGGTATGGGGATGGGTAAAACTCTAGGCTCTCCCCTCATTTAGTCCAACATCTCAAATCACATCGAATTATTTGTATAACATATGCATGCTGTAACCTAGATGCAAGAGGGCAAATGAAGTGGAAAAATTCCCTTGGCCTAGGACTAACAGATGAACTAGCGAAAGAATGGAATTAATACATGAATCTGTTAGTTACCAATTTTATCCATGTGGGGACAGAATCGGATAAAGTGGTATGGACGAAGAACCCAAAGATTGGACAATACACAACCAAGCTTGGTTATCATGCATATTTTGAAGAGCACTCAGGGGAAGAGAAGAAGTGGTGGTGGAAAATACTTTGGCACATAGAGAGTCCCATCAAAAACTTTATCATGGCATTGCTAGCTCTCTCAAACAAATTGTTGACATGGGAGATATTACAAAAAAGAGGATTTCAAGGACTGAGTTTTTATTCTTTATGCAGATCAAATGATGAAACCACCTCACATTTGTTCAAAATCTGTCCATATGAAGGCACCGTGTGGAAAGGAGCAATGGGCAAGTTAAATGCATGCAGAGCACATGAAATAACAACTACAACTTTAGGGGAAATAACCAAATCTTGGTGGCATGATGAAAGCGTAGGTGTTAATGAAGCATTTTTGGTTGTTTATGTTTTTAGTATTTGGGAGGAAAGGAACAGATCTATTTTAAACAACCCTTGGACCCCTCTTGGTATCACTATCTCCCTGTTAATGCTTAAGGTATAGGAACACAAAAGGGATGAAGCAATTACCAAAACAAGAATAATCATAGATCCAAAGATAAACAGAGAAACCCCTTGGGCCTATTTTGATGGAGTGAGTTAAGGAGAACCTCCATTGGGAGGGTTGGAGAAGTCATCCATTTTATAGCAAAGAGAAAGATACTAGTAAAATACGTAATGGGCTAGGAAACCAATAGCAGGGTAGAACTGTCAGCATTATGGGCAACTTTGAAAGTGGCACATGGCAACCGGATACAAGACATTCATATTTTTGGGGATTCTAAAGTTGTGATAGATTGGGAAAATGGAAGGAATACTATACGTGTACCTTACTTACAACATTTGCTTACATAAATATAGAATTTGAAAACATTGTTTCGAAGGATCTCTTTTGTGCACATTTATCAAGAGTTGAATGAAGAAGTGGACTCCCTCTCCAAATAGGCTCTGTATTACCAATCAGGGCTAATGGAGATTGAAGAAGTAGCAGAAGGGACTTCAAAGATCAGTTTTGAAATGATATAGGAAGGAAAGAAAATGTAATATGAAGCCCTTTTTTGACAAAAACAGGTTTTTTTGTTAAGCAACAGTAACAAAGACTGTTTTGGTTGAAGGCAAGATACTGAGATGTAATAATTATAGGTTATGGATAAGGCTGATCATTCTTATGACCGTATGAGTGGTATATCGTGATCTAAGCTCAACAGAGAATTTCATGTTTATTCTATGAATACAATGTTTTTTTCTTTGGAATATATATATATATATATTCCACGGTGATTGTTTTAAACCACAGTATGAAAAGAAGAACATATACAGGTTTTGATATGTGTTTACCTAAGGCAATCAAAGAAGCAGTCCTGGGAGGAGATGATCTTGTCGCCTTTCTTACCAATTCCTTCAACCTACAAACCAAGACATGAGGGTAGTTGAAACAATTTATTAAACTCCATACAACCAGTCTAAACTTAAGACTAATTTCCTTCTCTTATACCTTGGTGAATTGCAGAGAGAGTTAGGGGTCAGATCCTCTGGGGTTTCCCTTATCCCTCCTCTTCTTGCAACCATGACAATATAATATCAGTACAATTACTTAAACCATTGAAATTACCTCATAAAAATTATAAAGATGAGTTTTTAAACCTCTTACTTGTTTACCAGGTAGTGTGCATGGTTGAAATGATGGAAGGTTCATTTGAGGCACAAGCAGCATGTTATAGACCGCCATGAAAACCATGGAAGCACAAGAGTCCCTTGGGAATAAATCAAGAACAATTCCATTAACACAATGGTAAAAAATGTTTACCATAAACTCTAAAAATATCCATTAACATAAAAAATATTTGATCTTGAAACTTACAAACAAATTAGGAAATACAACTAATGAAGGATTGAGACAGTAAAAACGACATATTAAAAACCCTTAGAAATCCTTTCCATATCTCCATACAGATGGGAGGCTGATATTTTCTCATGAGTAAGCTCGTAGGGCCTGGTTGTGCTGTCAGCTCACAGCCACTATAGATATTTAAGTCAACCAAGGTACGATACATTCCAACATCATCGCTCACAACCAGAACAATTATGGGCCACAATCATTACCATCGAAAATATCAATCAACGATCGAACCTTGGGTTTAAACCATCAAACTAATAAACTATAATACATAACACTCGAATCATTGCATTGTCAACAAACCACATATTATATTGCAAAACCATGGTGTAGACCATGTGAACATCATATTCATTTAGAATATTCTGAAAACCTTGTATTTTAACATAAACCATTTCATTGCATTTCAATGAAAGGATTTACACTATGGTAAAGACCATACCCTTGTACACTTTGGAAACCTTGCACCTTCATGCATTAGGACTAATTACTTTGACATTGTTTACCATGGGCTTAGGCATGGTAAGGCCCATGGCCTTTAGACCTCTAATAAAAGCCTTATTACATTAATGGATGGGGTTAAGACTATGGTATATTGTCCCAATCCTTAGGGCTACTAAATCCATAGTAAAACTATTAAAATGAAAGCAAGGAAACTGTCAAAGATCACCTTCGGGTATAGCTAAACGCAATGAATGGAGATGACCATTACCTTAGTTGGAGAAACATGGCATAGTAAGAAAAGGATATTAATAACTTGGATAATCATCATTAACTTAACAAATGAATAAAACTACTTGTTAAGAATTATAAATTACTACTAGTGAATGCATGCTAAAAAAAATATTTATTTACAATTTTTGAGGTGTTATTGGCATAGTCTTTCTCGTGCTCTATCCATACTAGACCATTTTATATAAAATTCTAACATGAATATTTATATAAATTGATATTACCATGGTACCATGCCACATGGTCCATATAAGTGTATTTTGATTGTACATGCTAGACATTCACTATTCCAACATTGCCCTTGAGATCCACACTAGTAACCAATACTAATATATTTACAACACTTACAAGTAGGGTATATAAATTAAACCCACAAGGCTTGAGTTCACTGTTTATAAAATTACATATACTATTTATATTTAATGTCAACCAAAGCATTCTATGGTGAAAAGTGGCATATTACATGAAAATTATGTCAATTGAGTTTGAATCTAGGATGCACAAATCTTGTTTGTTTGTACTATTAATCTCTTCATGAGCTGTATTACTTAAAGAATAATATAAAGTGTCATTAAATCATTTCGTGAGGTTTTATTACTAGAGAAGCTATTCATGATGTATACAACTATAAAAATAGAGAAATTATCATATTTACACAGAAATATATATATGCTGATATATAAACTGAAATACTAAATGTAAGAGATTTACTTAGGAATAGAAATGTTTTTACAATAATAAAATAAATAGTTCTAGATATCCATGTTTTATATCTTTCAGAGTTTAGGTTTTTTTTCCAATATCCATTATAATCTAAAAGAAAATTTGCATTTGTATATATTTGGTAATAATTTAGAATGAGTATACTTATTAATAAATTTATTTTTTTATAATGGGTTGGTGCAAGCTAATGCTGGTCACTTATGACACGTTCGTTGCAATGGACTTCTGAAAAATTAGAAATCTGAATGTCAAAAGGCAATATTAGAGGTACGTACACAACCTTTTGGAATATGGTGTAAGAATATGAAACGTGGACAATCGGATTAGCTTCCGGAATATATAACTTTTATTTATGAAAACTAAGCATAAATCCCAAAAAACGAGGTTCTTCTAAGGTTGGTATGTTATATTTTTCCCAAAAAATAATGAATATGTTTGCGTTGGTCCACTTGTTTGGTATGCAAATGGTGGAATTTTGTGAAAAAAATTATATAGAGTTGTAGATAACAGGTGTGTCTAGTGCAGCGTTATTTTTTCATATTTATTTATGTTATAGTTTTTATTTTTCAAATTAAGGAAGTCAGTGACGCCCTAAAATGACAAGGTCGAGTGTTGGTCCACCACATCTTGGTCTTAACATAGTCAATGAATGATATTTTTTTTAGGATGTAGGTCTTTGTGTCTTCTTGTGCGGGTTCTTTTCCGTTTTCTAAATAGGTGAGTCAATCAAAAGTTATAGCTGAAGAAAATAACCTACCTTTTTTGTTAGATTGACGTTAGTCCATTTAAAATTAAATAAAAAATAGAAAAGGACAATATTTTTAAATAAAAATTACATATTCAGAATCTATGGACAGAGTTACACAAGTGTGTGAATTTTCATTAACAGTCGACAAGAGTGGCATATGGAAATCATGCACGGAATAGAAAAAGTGGTGGAAAACAAGTTTTTATGTCATAAGATAGTCCAAACCACTTGGTTGGGAAACCCAAACCTAAAACGAAGGTAGCCAAGTCATCCACCACGTTGGTTGGAAAAAAGGTGCCACCAAAATTCTAAATTTAAATCTCACGCATGCATAGTTTAAGACATAACACGCACACACTAGAAGCGCGATCATGCTACTTTGTGCACACGCACTAAAAGCATGATCATGCTACTTTATGCGCACGCGTTAAGGATGTGTGCACACATTTCTTAAGGAAACACTTTGTTTTGATTTTATTTTCAAGCATTTGAAATAGAATGATGATGATGAACAACGATGATGAGTAGGAGGATGATGATGACAATGATGATGGCGAGGATGATGACTATGATGATGAGGAGGAGGATGACAATGATGATGACTATGATGATGATGATGGTGATGATGATGATGATAATGATGAGGATCATGATGACGATGATTATGATGACGATGATTATGATGATGATGATGATTACAATGATGAGGATGAGGAGGAGGAGGAGGATGATAATGTATATGATGATAAACAATGATGGTGATGATGATGATGATCATGAGGATGATGATGATATTAAATTGAGCACATGGATCTACAAATAAACACACAACTCACAAGATAGATCAGATAATTTACTCAGTTATTGAAGAATGAAACAGTGCAAAAATGGCTTGCAACTGTGAATGCTTTTCCTTAACCAAATAGTAGTTAGATAAAAATTATAATGAAGTACAATGGATAAATAGCCACAAGCAATTCGAATCCACATGAGGAAATTCGAATTAATTAGACTCTACTTGACTGTAGGTAACTAAGACCTTGTCTAAATCATTATCGGAGGACTCAATAGTTAACTGACCATGTCTAAATCATTATTGGAGTTCATCGGAGTTCTAAAACACAACTCAAGTGTCTAATTTAGTGTTAACTAAGGCTAACTGACTATGGCAGGTGAGGAATGTGCCTCTCCTACATGCAACCATGCAAACCTAGCACTAAATGAATGTAGAGGACTAGAATTGAATGTAACTGACTCTTAACTGAGCTTGACTAGTCACCAACTCAACTCAACTGACCTTGGTTTGTATAGGCACTCCTAGTGGCTCCTAAATTGTAGGAATTGATCTAGGAGGATCCTAAGCTAATGCATGTAAGTGCAATTAATGGAAGTAGGCCTCAATTAGTGTTCCCCACACTTTAGTAACTAAAACATGTGCCCCAATTAGGCCAAGTGGACCCAATGGTGTTAGTGACTAAAAATAGACTAGACGGACTCCTCATTTAGACATGAATCCTGATTTAGACATATGAACAAACTGGAAAATGTAGGATTAATAATCCTAACACCCCCGCTGAATGCTAACCTAGAAAATCTATGGGCCCTAGTAACTAAGACCATAGGTCACCCATTACATCAAGTAAAGTAAAATAACTGCTCAATACAAGGATTTGGTGAAAAAACCACATGGGAAAAAAGCCCCCCATCTAACTAAGAAAATAGAATAAGGATTCAAGTTTGAAAAACTTTAAAATGTGTTGCTACAATCTATGTGATGTAGTGGAGCGGCATGCATGATGTTTTGTGCATAGGTATCCTGGGGCCTGGCATGTAGACTTCTCCTTCTTTTCCCAAAATGATGATGGAAGGAAGGAGGAATGTGACCTTTGTCTCTTGCTAGATGAAGAGGTGTATGATCAGCCCTATTTTTCTGAATGTAGTTAGACGGAGCCCTTGCCATGTAGCATCTTACAAGGAGTCTATTGCATCTCTCTGAAGGATGTAAGATTGCATGACATAGTGTAAGGGTCTTTCCCTTTTGAGTGTCAGATGGGTTTCTAGTCATATTCCTATCTTCCAGTTTGGAAGTAGGGACTGGATCTGGATCTGAATCACCATGAATATCAATCTTATAAACTAATACAACTGGATCTGCAATACTAGTGGAAGCAACAAAAGAAGTGGATGAAATGATTTTACCTTCCCTTGCAAGTGGCTGCTGAGAGTGCACTAGTTCTGAAAATGGCATGAAGTGTGAGAAATCATATGCCTTGAAGGCATGATTTGCAACACCCTTCACTATGATGTTTCCAATAGAGATATTTGTGATCTCCACTGAGTTAGGACCAAATATCACTCGCTTTGGATAGCCATTATGAGTCATTTGGTATACAAATTACAGGTTTGAAGCTAGGTAGGGAACATAGAGCACATCTTTGAACCTTCCATGTTCAAGCTTTATAGAGCCCTTCCCATTGGTTTGAACTCTACTATTATTTCCCAGCAGAATACTAGGACCATCAAAATACTGTAAAGAGGATAATGATTCTATGGATGCAACTATATGATTGAAATCTCCAGAATCAATGAGGAAGGAATGTGCTGTTGAGCAACTAGCCTTCAATGCATGAGCTATTTCGAAGCAATATTCTATGTCTTCTGTGTGGTCAGCTTTCCTTACACTAGAAGGTGTAGTAATGTTATGTTTCTTCAGAAGAAGATTCATTTCATCAATTTGTCTTCTCATGCAAGTGCTATCTGGATGAAAGCCCCTTCTACAGTAGGAACAAAGGGTCTTCCATCTGCCATTCTTCTTTCTTCTCTTCAAACCTGAAGGCTTATTTGTTTGCTCTTTATTCACAGGAGACTCATTTCTTTGCTTTCCTTTATCATTCGCTACCTTACCTCCTCTTGCAACCAGTTCTTGATCTTTGGAAGATCGAATGATCCCCATTTGGATCAACTTGTCATGCTCATGAGTGAGAGATTCAATGAAGCTGTTAAGCGTGGGCATCTTCCATTTTGGAGTAGTGTGCTTCACTGGATGAAAGGTTGACACAAAGACTGAATAGTCTGCACCACGTTTTGAGAGGATGGCAAGAATAACTTTATCATCCCCGTTTTTAACCTTGCACAGCTTCAATTCGAACACCAAGCACTTGAATTTTGTAAAGAAGTCATTTAATGTTTCGAAATTGGATAGGTGAAGAGATATCAACTCATTCTCAAGCTGATAGATCCTCAGATCATCCTTCTTATCAAACAATGAAGCAAGCTTATCCCATACCTCCTTGGGAGTCTTCAATCATTTGATGTGGAAAAGATCTCAAGAGATTGAGAGGCACAAGCATCCATATGCTGCATCAAGCCTATTGAATTTTTTTTCTTTGTCATGATTAAGAATCGGCTCTGCCTCTGTATTAATTGTGAGCCTAAAAATTTGTTTGGAGCGAAGCTGCATCTCCATCTCCTCCTTCCAGTGGTGCTAATTGAAAGGAGTGAGAGGCTCTATTGGAGAGGCCATTTTGAAGAAGATTTAGCTGCTATAGCGAATGCAGTGAGGAGAAAGAGCTGCTTGTAGAGAATGCAGTGAGAAGAACTGATAACCTGTAAATCACACAATCATATAGACAAAATAAGGTCAACTTCCTGCACATTTCAGGTTTTCATCACACCCAACATAATTGATCAAGAAATATTGATCAACAATTCCTTAACTTGGGGTATTAAGTGGTAAACCTTATACTTCTGGTGCAGAGTAGGAGTGGAGCAAATTGCTCAAAAAAGATGATCTAGCTGGAGGTATGAGGAGGAGAGGTGCCTTGTTTGCCAAGGATCTGATACCATATTAAATTGAGCACATATATCTATGGACAAACACACAACTCACAAGATAGATCACACAATTTACTCAATTATTGACGAATGAAACAATGTAAAAATGGCTTGGAGCTATGAAATCTTTTCATTAATTAAAAAGTAAATAGATAAAAATTACAATGAAGTAAAATGGCTAAATAGCCATAAGCAATTCGAATCCACATGAGAAAATTCAAATTGATTAGACTCTACTTGACTGTAGGTAACTAAGACCTTGTCAAAATAATTATTGAAGGACTCAATAGTTAACTGACCTTGTCTAAATTATTATCAAAGTTCATCGGAGTTCTAAAACACAACTCAATTGTCTAATTCAGTGTTAACTAAGGATAATCGTGACTGTGGTAGGTGAGGAATGTGCCTCTCCTGCATGCAGCCATGCAAACCTAGCACTAACTAAATGTAGAGGACTAGAACTGAATGTAACTAACTCCTAACTGAGCTTGACTAGTCACCAACTCAACTCAAATGACCTTCGTTGGTATCGACACTCCTAGTGTCTCCTAAATTGTAGGAATTGATCTAGGATGCTCCTAAACTGATGCATGCAAGTGCAATCAGTGGCAGCAGGCCTCAATTAGTGTTACCCACACTTTAGTAACTGAAACATGTGCCACGATTAGGCCAAGTGGACCCAATGGTGCTAGTGACTAAAAATAGACTGGATGAACTCCTGATTTAGACATATGACCGAATTGGACAAGGGAGGATTAATAATCATAACAGATGAGAAAGATGATCACAATGACTATTACTATGATGACAGTGATTATGATGATGATGATTACGATGATGAGGATGATGATGTTGATGACGAAGATGATGATGATGATGAGGACGATGATGACTATGATGATGAATAATGATGGTGATGATGATGAAGATGATGATGATGATGATGACGATGATGAGGAACAATGATGATGATGATGATGATGATGATTGTGATGATGATGATAAGGATGATTTCAATCATGATGATGAGGATGATGACTATGATGATGATGAGGAGGATGAGGATGATGATGATGATAACAATGATGATGAACAATGATGGTGATGGTGATGATTATAATGATGAGGACGAGGATGATGATGATGACGATGACGATGAGGAACAATTATGATGATGAGGAGGAGAATGATGATGACAATGATGATGATGAGGATGATGACTATGATGATGATGAGGAGGATGACGACGATGATAATGATGATGATGACAATAATGATGATGATGATGAACAATGATGGTGATGATGATGATGATGACGAGGATGAGGATGAGGATGAGGATGATGATGATGATGATGAACAATGTTGGTGATGATGAGGATGACGACGACGACGATGATGAGGATGATGACTATGATGATCAAGTCGGATGAGGATCATGACAACGATGATGATGATGATGATGATGACAATGATGATGAACAATGATGGTGATGATGATGATGAGGATGAGGATGGGGATGATGATGATGATGATAGGTTTAGTTGAAACTTCGCTTTGATTTTATTTTCAAGCATTTGCAATGGAATGATGATGATGAACAATGATGATGATGATGACGATGAAGATGATGACTATGAGGATGATGAGGATGATGACTATGATGATGATGATGAAAAATGATGGTGATGTCGATGACGATGATGAGGATGAGGATGATGAGGATAATGATGATGATGATGAGGATGATGATGATGATGATGACGATGACAATGATGAAGAATGTTGGTGGTGATGACGGTGAGGATGGTGACAATGATGATGATGAGGATGATGACTATGATGATGATGAGGATGAGGATGATGATGAAGATGATGATGACGATGACAATGGTGATGAACAATGATGGTGATGATGATGATGATGATGAGGACAAGGATGATGATGATGATGACGATGATGAGGAACAATGATGACGATGATGATAGGTTTAGTTGAAATTTGCTTTGATTTTATTTTCAAGCATTTGCAATGCAATGATGATGATGATCAATGATGATGAGGAGGAGGAGGAGGATGACAATGGTTATGATGAGGATTATTACTATTATGATGAAGATCATGATAATGATGATGATGATGACGACGACGACGACGATGATGATGAGGAGGAGGAGGATGAGGATGATGATGATGATGATGACGATGGCGATGATGATGATGAACAATGTTGGGGATCATGATGATGAGGATGATGACAATGAGATGACTATGATGATGTTGGGGATGATGATGATGATGACGATGATAATGATGATGATGATGAACAATGCTTGTGATGATGATGAGGAGGAGGAGGAGGAGGACAACGATGATGATGATGATGATGATGATGAGGAAGAATGATGACGATGATGATAGGTTTAGTTGAAACTTTTCTTTGATTTTATTTTCAAGAATTTGCAATGGAATTGTGAGGATGAACAATGATGATAAGGAGGAGGAGGATGATGACAATGATGATGATGAGGATGATGACTATGATGATGATGATGATGATGATGATGATGACGATGATGATGAACAATGATGGTGATGATGATGATGAGGATGATGACAATGATGATGGCTATGACGACGATTAGGATGATGACAATGATGATGACTATGATGAAGATGAGGATGATGATGATGATGATGATGATGACAATGATGATGAACAATGATGGTGATGATGAGGATGAGAACGAGGATGATGATGATGATGAGGATGATGAGTAACAATGATACTATGATGATAGCTTTAGTTGAAACTTTTCTTTGATTTTATTTTCAAGCATTTTCAATGGAACGATGAGGATGAACAATGATGAGGAGGAGGAGGAGGATGATGAAAATGATGATGATGAGGATGATGACTATGATAATTATGATGAGGATGATGATGATGATGATGATGACAACGACGATGATGATGATGATGAACAATGATGGTGATGATGAACAATGATAGTGATGATGATGATGATGAGGATGCCGATGATGATGATGATGATGACGATGATGATGATGAACAATGTTGGTGATGATGGTGATGAGGATTATGACAATGATGATGATGAGGAGGATGACTATGATGATGATGATGAGGATGAGGATGAGGATGAGGATGATGATGATGACAACGATGACAATGATGATGAACAATGATGGTGATGATCATGATAAGGGTGAGGATGATGATGATGATGATAGGCCTAGATTTTATTGTAGTGGTGATGATGATGATAGGTTTTAGACTATATTGTAAAAATACTTGAAATAATCATGAATACAACTTCGTTGTTGAAGAATGTTAGTCATTAAATGAAATAAACGTTAGTGAGTAAATGCTCTAAATGTTGGGTAGGGCTGCGTGCACATTTGATTTTTCGTGTGCATCAATGCATGTGTGTGGTATTATACATGTGTGCACATTCTTAAAGATGTGTGCATGCACCTGTTAGTAGGTAAAAAAAGAGAGATCTGGAATCCTGGGATTGCTACCAACTTTCATAGGTTTTATTTTGTTTTTCACCCATTTTGTGCTACTGAACTGTGTAATTTGGTCACAATCCTTCACCACTATTTGATCTATTGGATAGAAGCTTACTCTTGGAATCTAACAAACATATTTAGTGGTATTGCAAGTTAGTGGAAAGATTCACACTACATGTTTTCATTGCAAGAAGAGATCAATTTGAATAGGTATGGTGAATTGTAAATAATTGTTTTAATTCACAAGCTTTCAGATCATTTAATTGATTTATGTTTTATGATATGCATACAACAATATCTCTCTCATAGACAACATTTAAGTTCACAAGAATAAATCCCAACTTCACATTTGAACAAGTCTCATATTGTCCATACAAGATGAAGTAGGCAATGTTAACTAATTTACATTTGCACATGAACATATTTTGATTTCACACAATGATGGCGTAGATGAAGTTATCTCTTGATACTCTTCAATTAAAAAAAAAACCTTTGACGTAATCATGGGAGAGGGTCCATATTGAATAGTTCACCAAGTTTTCCATATTCTCTATACAAGATGAAATATGCAATGTAGACCAATAATCATTTGCACATGAATATATTTTGATTTCCCACAAGGATGGCATAGATGAGGTTCTCTATTGAGACTCTTCAATTTGTATAAAAACCTTGGAAGCAATCATGGGAGAGGGTCCATATTGAACAGTTCAACAACTTGTCCGTGCTCTCCTCTTCATGCTAGATTTATCATAACATTCCTTTGAGCTTGACATGGATTCCTCTACCTCAATGATTTCTCCTTTTTCGAGGGATTTGCAACCTCCTCATTTCACTCATCTTCTTTTGAATTCCAATACTTTTTGAACACAAAGGAAGTTAGAACCGTATAGTTATAATACCTGCAAACTTGACTATCTTTACTTGACTAAAATAGAGTATAGAAATGAAAATTTGGTTCGAACATAAAGAGAAACCTTTAATCAACATTTATGTATCAATTCCAATAATTAGCATACTAACATATATGTAATTTAGTTAATTATGTTGGAACGCATCATGTATCTTGTATAATGGAACTAAAACCTTATTTGTTGCTTCTTATGCAGGGGTATAACTCATAGTTTTGATAAAGAAACTTTTGGATATGGGAAACTCACATAATAGAGAAATAAAAACAAGAAGGAATATGCCCATTGAAAAAGAAAATGAGGTAAGATAAAAGGCCAGGTTGGCAATGGAGAGACCGAGACATGGTCCAGACATTTGTACTGATACTGCGACCAATCCTAACAGAGTTGATGACATAACAACCTCTACTTTAGAGCCACGAGTGAAGCAGTTGCATCCAACAAACCCAACTCAAGTTCCAACATCAACACATTCTCTAACCAACAATCCATCAATGATCCATGTTGAAGCTCTTGAAGACATAGGTGTATTGAGAGACATTGAGTATGAAGCGTTGGCCCTAGGAGCATTGATTAATTTGCAATATCTCCAAGAATACCACAACCATGTCGAGCACACTCCCAATATGGACCAACATGTGAATGAAGCACCACAACAAAGAAACCCTGGGATCCGTAGCTCATGTCCATATTCTTGACCTCAACTGTCTACTGCCAGAAAATGGACTCCTAGACGTATCCATGTGGATAAAAGTTGTCTATCAGGACTTGAAGGTAAGTTTCCCAAACACAATATCAATTGGAAATGTAACAAATTAATGAAGGAATATTTTGAATCCAAAGACAATCCAGGTAAATGTCAATTATTACTATGTTTGTTAAAGTCAAATTGTTTAGTTGTTGTTAGGAGAATTATGGGAATAAATATGGTTAGCAGTTCGAGGCTAACAATCATATTGTTAGAAATCTCCAGTCTACTTTTAATGTGATTGGAAGGACATCCCGTACTAAAGATCTTTGTGTAGATCGTCATGTGTTATTAGAATCAGTTGTAAGAAAATCCACATGGCAATGTCACCTCATTTCACACACTTATCAGATACTTAAATTAAACAGAATTTTTTTTTGGAAGTACTATGTTATAAGAGAAAATATTCAGACTCCAGGTGGAAAAGATTGTTGGGATTTTGTCGGCAGGTTGCCTTGTTGAGATATGAAGTTGATTGATGTTGTCAAGAAATCAGTACAAATTTTCTGGAATGATCATACCAGACCTTCATCTAATCAAAGAGATTTTCTAAATCTGAGAAAAGGTTCTACTGAACGTGAACCCCACGTCAAACACTTCCTTGACACAACACAGACTGAACTCTATGAGAGATTTAAGAATGAGCACACACAATTGAACCTGGGCCAAAGGTCCTTTGAGAAATCTAAACCATGGTTTGTTCGTATATGCATTGATCGAAACACATGATGTTGTAGATACCCTGTAGAATATGAATATTTTTATGAGACTTATAAACATATATTTTGTGATTTTCATACTAACCTTGAGCCAGGCTGTAATGAATCCATAATACCACCGAATGCATCGAGATATTTTATCGTCATCATCACGTGTCCAAGGCATGAAGGACAAAAGTAGTATGGAAAATCTTGTCTATATGGGAATTGTTCCAGGTGCAGTGGGTTTTCTCTTTTGAACCATTGCATTCATGGAATTGATGAGCATCAATTTGGAAATATGAGCATGGAGATGTAGAGGTTCAAAGACATAACCTATCAATCAGATAGTGTAAAGGAAAGTAAAAAGATTACATTAGTGAAGTCACAGTTGCTAATGATTATTGCATGGTTTTTCTCTTACATGTTCAGTTTCTACATATACATTCTTTAAAGGTCACATTCTAATATGACCCTTGTTTTCATGGCAACAGGTACGGGTATGTGATTTTTTGATGGAGCTCTACAAGAAAACCGAGTAGTATGTTCAACATGTGCATGTAGCGTGATGGCAGGATGAACAATATAGAAAATGCAGCGACAACTTTCCCATTTGGACCATATTGTAAATTGTGGATTTTACAAAAAACTACACCCTTCACCCACAAAATCAAATTTAGGGTCAATACTACCATTCCGACCAAGTGCGCATCATGGTACATATTACATATATGCATGGCCCTAAGAGAAGCATTAACAACAGGATAATACAAAAGGAGAAAAACTTTTACATAAGTGATGACAGGTGCCATGATATGAATTATGTGCAACACTATTTCTGAATCTTCTATGATCACCTAAAGGAGGAAGATATAAATATGGATCAACACTGGCTATGGTCAAATGGTTGTGTGGGCCAGTTCAAAAATTCCCAATTCTTCCAATGGATGAGTATGTTACATAATAATTATAATGAACCATCAACTCTGTTGGTATCCTGGCATTCCATTACCTCTAGAGGGCCCTCTCCACCGTGTTTGCATGGCCCAGTGACTTGATTGTGCATCGATTTTGTAAACTAGGGTTTTTCTCAGTTTACTTCAATGCAACTCTCGCATTGGTGGGTCAAATCTAAAAAACCCTCCACTGCGCCAGTATTGGTAGTGTTCCCATGTCGGTGTTGGCCATACACACCCATCGGAGCCAATGACATGCAATCTTGCTGCTCCGTTTTTTTTCTTCGCTCCTGGACTGAGAGTGACCAAGTGTCCCTGAATGACATTTTTATGCGACTTGCAACTCAACATAACTCAGCAACCGGAGGTTGGATTGACAAGTCGTCAACTCTGTTGGTCTCCTGGCATGAAATTACCTCTAGAGGTCCCTCTCCACCACGATTTCATGGCCCAGTGACTTTATTGTCCATCGATTTCATAAACTACAGTTTTTCTCAGTTTCCTTCAATGTAACTCTCGCATTGGTGGGTCAACTCTGCAAAACCCTTCTCTGTGCTAGTATTGGTGGTGTTCCCATGTCCAAATTGGCCATACACACCTATTGGAGCCAATGACATGCAATCTTTCTATTTTTTTTTCTCTCCTGGACCGAGAGTGACCAAGTGTCCATGAACGACATTTTCATGCGACTTGCAACTCGACATAACTCGACAATCAGAGGTCGGATTGACGAGCCATCGAATCTGTTGGTCTACTGGAATGCTGTTACCTTTAGTAGGCCCTCTCCACCACATTTTCATGGCCCAGTGACTCCATTGTGCATCGGTTTCCTAAACTGGGTTTTTTTCTCAATATATTTATTAATGTTGTAATTTGTTGTAACATGAGGTTCTAGATATGTTATATGCTTGGAAAGAATGCCCTAAAGGGATGTATCTTCATGGTGTTAACGTACACTTGGACTAGGGTTTATTTTGTTGGGTTTCCTTATGATATTAAGATGAAGATAAGTGAAATATTGGACCATAGTGACCACGTTCACACACATGTTGAGGAGAACAAATGAGCAATAGTAACCACCTTGGAACGCATATTGAGGATAAGAATTGGAGCATTGTAACCAACTCTGAAACATATGTCGAGGAGCATTGGGAAATGGAAAATGTCGTA
Source organism: Pseudotsuga menziesii (assembly GCA_001517045.1). Lineage (NCBI taxonomy): Eukaryota > Viridiplantae > Streptophyta > Pinopsida > Pinales > Pinaceae > Pseudotsuga > Pseudotsuga menziesii. The sequence goes on along the minus strand of LPNX010977022.1, from coordinate 62,388 downwards.
CAAAACTAGAGGAGGAATGCATTACATGATGAAAATTGGATATGCATGAGGACACTAGGTTTTATATATGTAAGTAAGCCTTGGAGAAGAAGATATAATAATAGAGGAATTGATGGTTGTCTTGCAGAATCTATATCTCTTCTTGTCAAGGAAAAGGAGGTAGAATTAGGGTTCCAACCCTGTAGAATATACCAAGAAAAGAGATAATGTCTTTGGTGATATTGCAATCTTGTTCTTGTGTGATACATCGAGGTTAGGGAAAGACCGTGGAAAAATTAACTTGATAAGTCTCGAGCTTCTTTTGATTCCTCTCTTAGAAGATTTTTTTTTTAAGTTTAGTTGATTTTCCATGGAGGTCTTGGTGCTTGTGTTGGTGCAATAGACAAATACCTAGGGTTTGAGGAATCATCCTAGAATAGACATGTTGACGTCGAAACTGGTGCTAGACTTGTCTAAAATGCCATGTGCTTCTATGATGAAAGATTGTTAGGGTTTATAAACCCTAACGAGGAAAACAATTATAGTGTGGATACCTTAATGCATGCTAGGGTTTCATGAACAACAATATTGTTGAGACTTGCATACTAGGGTTTCATGAACTACAATTGCATACTGGGGTTTCATGAACTACAATTGCATGTTATAACTAGGGTTGAGAAGTTATGAGATGAAACACATGTACATGTACAAATTGAAAACCAACTGGGGTTTTGTGAACTACAATTGCATGCTATAACTAGGTTTGAGAAGTTATGAGATGGAACTAGGGTTTTGTGACCTCTTTAAAAGCTATGAGATGGAAGTAGAAACACACGTACATGTACAAATTGAAAATCAACTAGGGTTTTGTGAACTACAATTGCATGTTATAACTATTGTTGATAAGTTATGAGATAGAACTAGGGTTTTGTGACCTCTTTAAAAGCTATGAGATGGAAGTAGAAACACATGTACATGTGCAAATCCTAAACCAACTAGGGTTTCATGAACTACAAATTTCATGCTATAACTATGGTTGAGAAGTTATGAGATGGAAATATGGATTTTATGAGCTCTTTACTAGTTATGTGATGGAAAAGAGAAACACACCTATGGTTTCATGAACTACCATTGCATACTAGGGTATCATGAACTACGATCTCGTTGAGACTTTCATACTAGGGTTTCATGAACTACAATTGCATACTAGGGTTTCATGAACTACAATTGCATGCTATAGTTTCATGATCTACAATTGCATGCTACAAATAGGGTTGAGAAGTTATGAGATGAAAGTAGGGTTTTATGACCTATTTACAAGTTATGTGATGGAACTAGAATGGTATGGTATGTTATATGTTAGTATGGTATGGTATGGTTTGTTAGTACATGGTATGATGTTAGTATCATAGGGTATTGTAGGGTATGTACTATGATGTTAGTAATTTAGGGTATGGTATGGTATGTTAGTATGTTATGGTATGTTAAGGTATGTTATGTTATAGTAGTTGGTACGGTTTTGTGAACTCTTTATAGGTTATGAGATGGAAGTAGAAACACATGTACATGTACAAATCCTAAACCAACTAGGGTTTCATGAACTACAATTGCATGCTATAACTTGGGTTTAAAATGGCCCTCTCCCTCATGTTTTCATGGCCCAATGTGTCTAGAGATCAATAAGAAAGCACATGTTACAGAATTATATTATTTGTGTACTAAAATATAATCCAACAACCTGCATAATAAAACTAGGGTTCACATATTGAGACATGGAACTACAAACTAGAGTTTTATGAACTCTTTAGGTTTGAAGATCAAATTAGACTGGTTAGTATCATGTAAGTAAAAACCAAAAGGCCATATAGCCCTAGGCTACACTTACAAATTGAAAACCAACTAGGGTTTCATGAACTAAAAATTGCATATTATAGCTATGGTTTCATGAACTATAAATTGCATATTATAACTAGGGTTCATAAGTTATGAGATGGAACTAGGGTTTTATGACCTCTTTAGGTAAATATCATTAGATTGGTTAGTATCATTTAAGTAGGAGCCAAAAGGCCCTATACCTAGGCTATGCACATACATGAAATAATTTTATTGAGATTAATATGAACTACTTACTATTTCATATGTTCAGAAATGCAAATGCTAGGATGATTTTTAGAGAAGTTTAGGAGGCGAATCAACAATACTCAAATTATCAAATTGTTACAATTGAATTAAAACCTAGATTATGAATTGAATTTATTTGTTATCCTAAACCCTAGATAACACTATTGTATATGATGAATAGTTGCATGCTAGACTTTCCTAAAATGCTAACCCTAGCTAGACTTGCATGAAATGCCATGTGCTTATATGATGAAAGATGATTAGGGTTATAAACGCTAATGAGTAAAACAATTGTAGTGTGGAGATTTTAATTTTAGCTTATATTATCTTTATGATTGGATAGATTCTAGCATTGGTTATGCATGCTAATTTGAGATAATTTTAGGGTTGAATTTGTTAAGTAAACTTTAATGGTGTTTATTTCGTTAGATATCCTAAGTGCAGACCTTTGGATAGGTAATCATGCACTTATGTAGGCCATCAATATGAATCATGTTAGTGGTGTTTTTATGGGATTCTATCATTATGGGATGTTTTCATTTCAATTATGCATGTGGTTGAAGCATGCTAGTTGTGTTGATGGGACATTATCATCATATTGTACAAAGTCAACCTCCTTTGAAACCGACATAAAATTATTTCCAGCCAAGCATTTAGCATTATGACAGTCCTATATTTCACTTTTTATCTTGTCAAGACAAAGGTACAATCTTTTTAAGTAAACAACAATGATAAACAATTTTATAAGTGACAAGTTTCCAAGCCAATGGGACTGTTAAACCAAATCAAATTTCCAGTCAAGTAAAATTTCTTATGAGAGTCCAAGATGTAATTTCTAGTCAAGCAAAATGTCTTGTGACAATCCAAGATGTAATTTCCAGTCAAGTAGGAATGATAAGAATTATATTCACTTGGCTTTTGAGGACACAAAAACTTGTAAGCAATTCAAGGAATTTTCTAGTATTTTTCCAAGTTATGGATGTTTATATACCACTGTCAAATTTGTTTAAGTATGGCTTGGAATGATTGTTTATATACAGTCCATTTAGGGTGTCTTTGTGCCACTTTAAATTGGGTTATGGACAAATTTGAGGTGAGGCCTTAGTGAGTGGGTAAGATAGGAAGGAAAGGAAGTGACCTTGGGATATGATAGGTGGGTAAGAAGGCTATTAGGGCTTCCCTAAATAGGATGTTATAGTGAATAAGTTAGGGAAGATTAGGATGAGTTAGTGGTGTTCTAGGGCTGTCCAAAATGGATATTACAGTCAAAGATATAGGGAGACTCATGGGGGTATAAGTAGTGTGGAAATGAAAGGAATAGGCCTTTCTTTAGAGAGAGGGAAAGGTAGGAGTCTAGGGAAAGGGTTTTAGCAAGGGTTATGCTAGAATAGAATGGTTTAGGTGTGTCTTATGGCTGCCTAATAGGTAGTATTATAGTCTAGTTTGATAGACATTCCTAGGGTTAGTCAAGGATAGAAAATGGAGTAGAAGGCCAAAGGTTAAAATTACTATGTAAATACTAAAGGAAAACAAGTGCTTTCTAGTGCCATTTGGACAATGAATAAGATAGTAGGTGTTAGTATGTTGGTTCAATACAAGTCAGGGTTCTATAGGAGCTAGAGTTCAATTATCATTTTTATTGTACACGTTTATGCATTTGTGTATTTTTTGGTTAACTAACCTACAGTGTTAAATTTTTTATGAATTTTATTGTGAACATATGGAGTTTATTGCTTCGTCAACAATAAGTATTGCAAGTGCATCAACTGTAAACTACTACTGCATTCGACATAATGTATGCAAATCTGTCATAAAAGGAAAAGTAATATAAAGAAGTACAAAATGATATATTAATATACAAAAATTTCCAATCATATACAAAATATGCCAACTAGTGACGTATACAAAATATGGAAACTTGTGCCCTATACAAAATATGGCAACTCATGCCAAAATGCCACATCATTGCTAGTGTACACAAGAGGGTCTCTCAATCCTACTTCCCACCCTCAGAGCTCCCAGTTGCAACTCCAAAATCGATCTTCCTCTTCTTCGAGCTAAAGGAAGCTCGGTTCTTCTAGCCGCTTCGACCACCTCCCCTTGGGAAAAAATCAAATGTCAACACCTACAGGCAATTATACAAGTATAAAACATAATTTAAATATCAAAATTACGTTTTCAAATTTTAAATAGCTCACCTGAGACATGACCATAACTGGTGAGTGGGCTACCCTCCTCCGTGATCCAAGTCTCTTAGCAATGCCACCCTGCAACATTTAAACAGGAAGATAACTCATACAATTTACTGCTATGTTAATTTTTGTTAATATTTCATGAGATTTTCATAAACTAATCAATCTCACTGTAAACACAACAGGTTGGTCCTGGGGGCTGGTAGGTGGAGAAATCAGCTGGTCCTTAGGGGTGGCACATAGAGCAGTGGGTTGTACAACCTACAGTGATGCTAGGGTGGATGACATAGTGGAGGATGTAGCCACATCGACGTTGGCTACAAAACTAGGGGGCACAATGGGAGAGGGCGTGGACTGGAGTGGGCGAAGTGGTGATGTACGACCATAAACGCCAACTGGATGTAGAATGGAATGAGCCACCCTGGAAGAGGAAATGAGGGTGGTGAGGGAATATGGGGGAGGTGGATGAGGTCTAGGATGGGGTGGAGGGATGGGTGAATGTGGATGGATGGTGTAATGTGGTCGGAGGGGGGAGGGTGGAAACATGGGAAACTGCAAGGGAGGAGATGGATGGGTGGGGAGGCGGGGTGGAGCTGGATGGAAGTGTGGTGGTAGGTGAGAGGAAAGGGATGGATGGAACAGGGTGGGGAGGGATGCAAGGAAAGGGACATGTATGACGGGGGTTACACCTAGCATATATGGTGGGAAAAAGGCAATCGATGGAGAGATAGTGACACCGACGTGCGTGTGTAGTGGGACCTGCATACATATTCATGGCATCGTGTATTTGTACATAAATATATAACTATACAAATCTAATCCATCAAAACTGAAATTAAATCTATACTTTATTACAAGATACCTACTCACAAGGGGATCTGCTGATCCTCGGTGGGGATGGATGGTCACTCAATCCTGCGGACACTTGCTCATTTACACAAAAATATTTAGATTCAATTAGTAAATATTAACTAAATATGGGCTGAGAATTTAAATAAATATGCAATGATTGACAAGAACTAATTTAGTGATACAATAGAAGTCACAAATCAATCAAGTGACATAAGATCAATGATATGATAGTGATAATAAAAGTACCAAACTTGCATAATAATTTTTCTTTTAAATTATGATTTCAGGGATGTTACATTTTTCTCTCTTTTAGACAATACCGACAATGTTTATGGGCTTACTACTTAGACTTTCTCGTCGATCCTTGAAATGATATTCAAAAATCATATGCTTGTCTTGTGAAATATCAAAGGATGGATGATTTGTAGGGTAAGTGTTTGTCATATTTTCCCTAACTATATCTTTGAAAACTGTATCCATTATGATGCTGCAGTTTCCTTATATACGAATTAGTTGACTAGTTAGTCCTAGTAAACCTCTTATGCTTCATTTCCATTTTGGTCTAGAGAGTTGACATGGCTATGTGTTCTCTTTTCCTCCTATTTCAAACCTAATTTTTTAAGGTATCCTAATTGAGAATACCCTTCTTAGTAAATTTTCTTCTAAGTTTATATTCTAGGTAGCATATTGAGCAGATAATGGTTATTTTCACATATTCAATTCTTGAAAATACAACTAAGACCCAATTTATTAATTACCAATTAAATTATCTAACCCATCATCTTGGTGCATCTCCATGTAAATGTTTTCCACATAAGTTTTTTCTAGGTCCCTCATTTTTTCACCAATGTCAAACATACTTCTTAGCTTGTTACCATTTAAGGTAAGAGAACATTTCATCCATTTTTGAAGGAATTGAATGAAGTTTAAGATAGTGTGGTAGAATATTTTTTTTCTCTCATGACCTTGCTAGAAAAACATGATCGCGGAGTAATAACAATAAATAATAAACACGATGCAAATATTAAAAAAAATTACAAGAGAGACACATATCTTAGACGACAAGATTAGCTACTAACATTAAATTTAATTATTTAAAGAAAACTACCTGTGTGTATGGTTTCGCGATGTCCTCTACAGCTTCCATGGCTCCATCTAGGTTGAAGGAACCAACGTCCTCCCACACGTGTATTGGAGGCTTGCCACTAAATAGTTGTACATTAAAAAAAAATAAGTCATCAACATCTAATTTTAAGTTAAATTTATTAGAAATTATGACATTAAATAAAACAATGACTAACCTGGTGTAGGTAGCTCTCTGTGCCATGCTCCTACGTGGGAACCTGGCATGGATTCCCACAATGAGAACAATGATGTGGAACTGGTCTCGTCGAGTTGGATGGATCCACATGGCTACCACTTGTATCTGTTCTCCCTCGCCTACCACCAGTAGACCATGCGGAAGTGTGTCTCTCGGGGGGGTCCTTCTCGCTCTGCGAGGACATAGCTAGAAATGCGGTATGCCTGAGAAGGTGCCTTGTGGCATGTTTGATGGACCCATGGATCTCATCTAGCCCACTACCTAACCCAGCGGGTTGAGGAGGAGGGTTTGGCTCTCTCCAAGGTGCAGCAGGTCCTCTGAGTGGGTTTTGGTGGGCGCGAGGTTGATATTGGGCTGAGCCAAAATTGACGCCCTAGAACTCTATGATGTCAAAGTAGTTCACAGGGAATATTAACACAAACTCAGCCCATAAAGTCCTGAGAAAATACTGTGGGACCTCGACATTGTTGCATGGAGGCTTGTCAAAAACCATGAACCATATCTTCCTCCACTTTTCTATCCATGGCTGGTAATTACGCTAGTCCATGCAAACTCGCGTCTTCCTCACATCTGGAGCCTATCATGTTCTAAGATCTGTAAATTTGATCCATAGTTGGGATTTTGTGATATTCAGGTTTTTTATATCCTCTTTCGATATACCAGTGCTATAATGCTCTCTCATTCGATCCCTATATTCGCTCAAACTTGTTATCTCAGTGTGGGAAATGTTGATAGACTCTATAATGTTTTGTATTGATGTGGCGAGGGAAACCCGAGAGGGTTCCCTCGTGTTCTTCAATTCATCACTCAAAATTATTAATTGGTTTAAATCCTCGTGTAATTCATCTTTGGGGTTTTCTTCTTCGTTTAATTTGGGGTTTGGTTCCTCTGTTTGGTTTGTTTCATTCATTTCTTGGGATGGTTCATTGGTATTGGTCATTTTGGTTAGGTAATTTGTACCTGTAGTATCAAATTTTTCCAATTTCAATTGATTTTCATTTTTTTAAAATTTTGTATTGTATTTTAAAAACAATAAAAACAATGAAATAAACAAAAAAATTTGCATTCCTACTCTATTTACCTTACTCCAACGTTGTTTTAGGCGATTTGCACAAGTTCGTTGGGATCCTTAGGGGTCGATTTCATCTCCTTGGGGGCTGTTGTCTCCTCCTTGCGCGCTCGCAGGTGGTTATAAAACAAAAAACAATGCCCACTGTTTTTTTTTGTTTTTTTTAAAACATAGGGACACACGCATGTCCCTGTTTGCGATCGCGCCCAAAACGTGTGTGCGTCCACATGCGCGTGCGTGCATAGGAACGCGAGCGCGTCCACATGCATGCTTTTATTGCCTACGCTGGCAATCCAGCGTGGAGGTTCGCCACTGCCGAAGCGAGAGCGCGTGCGTACATCTAAGAGGCACGTGTGCGTTGTCGATTAGTCCTGCTCGCGCACTCCCATTACATTATATTTGGGTAGGAGGTTCTTGCGAGCGCCCTAATTTAAAATGAGTATACTTATTAATAAACTTATTTACATAAAAATGCAAAGTTAAACTCAAGGTAAAAGGTTCCCACATAAATAATTTAGACTAAGTATACTTATTAATAAACTTATTTACATAAAAATACAAAGTTAAACTTCCGTTGAAATAATAAAATATTTATAAATATTAAGTACTAAAAGTAAATATTTATATATATATAATTACATATTAAAAAACATAAAATGGTTAAGTATTTTATAATTAAAAAAACTAATTAAATTTTTTTCATTACAATATAAATAAGGGTCCTGTTATCGAAAGATTTACCAAAACTTCTTCTCATTTAACAATATCTTAATAAAAAAATTATTCAAATAATACATCTTTAAAAACTTTATTCAAACAATAAATTTTTAATAATTTAGCTTAATTTATATTCAATTAAAAATATGTTTAATTACATGACAGTAAATATGTTTATAATTAATTAAAAATATGTTTAATCAAATCTAAGGTTATCATCCCATGTGATGATAATCGAGATAAAGCCTCGCAAGATAGATACCCCATGTGACAATACTGCCAGAGCTGCGTTGCCTGTGAACAGTATATATCGTCTTGGGAATAAGACATTTGAATCTCGTCCTTGTTTAAATAATTTGGACAAGTTATCCTTTTTTCAATAAAAAAAAATGTAACAACTTCCTCAACAAAAGTTAATAATAAACCAGAAATGTATATAATTTTAAAAAAATATAAAATTTATATTATATTTTCGTTATAAATATTAAGGACAACAACAAAAAAAATACATTGCTGAAATTAATAAGAAACCACAAATGTACATAATTTTAAGAAATATTAAATTTAGATCATATTTTCCTTAAATATTAATAACAAGTAACAAAAAAAATTACACAACTAAACAAGGGCATATATAAATTAGCTTATTTCTGTTCAGAAGTGAAGAATTAGGAACTTTACCGAAACTTATGTGGCAAAAATAATATTTATCTGTTATAATTTTTTTTATCTCGTCTAAAGCTAATCGTTAGGTATGCATCTCAATTTGAATCTACAGATAAATCTAATTCTGGAAATAGACAAGTTGAATCTGCAGATAAATCTAATGCTAGAAATAGACAAGAAAAAGTCCTGTACACTCTGATTTGAAAACCGATCATGCTTGCTTTAAAATTATTTTTCCATGTTGATTCAACTCTGTCATTTCAACCGGTCAGGGATAAAATAATATCAATATTAAAATGAATCGCTTCTTTCCCACCTTTACCTTAGTTTTGTTAAAAATTTGGTCGTTCCCTCTATAGAGTTGCAATATGATTAATGGAGTATGCTTTCATTCCAAAAGAAAATCATTAAACCACGGAGATTTGGTTTCAATCCAAAAGAAACAACGGAGTTTTGGTTTCATTTCAAAAGAAAATCAAGAAAGGATGGAGTTTGGTTTGAATCCAGGAAAAAGCAAGAAACTACATAAAAACGAAAACAATGAATGCATTATATGCAAAGATCTGGCGACGATATACATCATATCTGAATAGAATAAAAGCGACGAAACACTTATGAATTCTTCGTTCAAAAGATTCAACCCAATTCAGTCAGTATGGATCTTGATTCTGTAAGTTTCTTTGATTCATCCTGAATTTTCTGTAGATCTCTATTCAGTATCCTCTTCCTGCTTTGGGTTCTGTAGATTCAATTCTGCTCTCTGCTCTTGCTCCGAATTCAAATTGTCAAGGATCATTGTAGTGGATTCCAAAATTGGCTGTTCGGCCTCGGCGCCGGTTCTGCAAAGAGGACAAGTGAAATCCGAACCAACCAACGTCTCAATACACTCTTCATGAATAGTATCCTTGCAATTAGGAATAAGCTGGACGTCTGCCTCATTCTTGTCTAACGCACGCAGGCAGACTGCGCATGACATTGGCATACTCGTTAATATCGTACAATCCAACCCCACATTCCGCTGCCCAGCCGATAGTTTTCCTGTAAAATGCATCTCTGGACGCCTAGGAGCTGAGATCTGTCGTCTCCATCTGGAAAATATAGCAGCTATTGGTCTCCAAATGAATCTGCCATAAGCGTGCAGAAAGAAAAGGATAAAAAAGAGCCAAAGCAGGAAAATAAGAGCTACTATGTGTGGTATAATCCTTCTGTCCATTATAACATATTTCGCCCATTCTGAATCCAGATCAGAAAGACCTTCCATGCTCATTGCCAATTCCTCGATGTCTCCGACAGCAGATGCAGAGAAATTATATTTCGTATCGGGACGGTCGGGGAGAAGGCACAAAGCTCTTGCTCTTGCCCACAGTGCTACCTGAAATGAAATACCCACAGATTCACATATTACATGGTAATCTGGCCTTCAGTTTCTCCAAATAGATAGCCCCTCTGAGGTCTCTATGAATCAAGAAAGGATTCGAACTTTATATATTCCGATCGATGAAGAGCACCGTCCGAACCGGATGCTGGCAGAGTTTCAATCTTTTGGTTGAGCCATAAGTGTTTCTCTTTATCTCAACGAAGGATAAGGTCTTACCTAATCAAGGTCTTCCTCGTCCTATAAAATGTTACAACTTAAAATAGAATTTGAACAATTTTGTGGAAACTAACAAATGAAAATCTTCGAAACTTGAAATTCAATTCAAATTTCAACTTATAGCAGTTCATCAATTTTATACTTTGTAATTAGAATATTATCTATTTTATGTTTTTCAAGTTACATCAACATATTCATCTCATAACACCTCCTGCATAGAGATAAATCCATATTAGTGTAACCCTTACTACATCAAATCACATTATCCAAGTCCTTCTTTGGAAGCATGTATGGGTTTATGGGTATTTGTCAAAACCAATTTTGTATGTGTTAATATTGATAAAAAATTTACTAACTAGTTCACATTTTGGTAGTGCACATTTTGGTAGTGCACTAAACCTCATTGTATCTTTTTTCATTGATTGTTTTTTTAAATAGTTTTCTTAGGGTTAACCTTGACTTGGAAATGAGTTAAAATTGGCTTAGGCCTAGCACATGTTTTTGGGCCCATGGTATTTGATGACCAATGGTATTTTTCCATGGCATCGGTGACCCATAGTATTGCAAGTAAAGAATCATTTATGAGGCTTGGGGAGGCTCCATTGTAAAGTGGCATAGATATATTATGGTGGTTTTAGTTTTTCCACTTAAACATTGTATGTCTATCTGTAATGAGAGCTTGTGGGGTGCATGTTGGGTGGTACCAGACACCCCCACCAATGACCCATGTGATGTGGTAGATGGATTATTTTTATATGGACATCAATGACAAAGTTGGATGTATATGGATTTTTTTTATATGGAAATCAATGACAAGGATGACAAGGTTGGATGCAGGTACAAAATGGAACAATTTGCATGTAAATGGGCATATGGTTGTAAACCTAGTAAGGCAAGTATACCCTTAATAACTTTCTGGTAAAGTTGGGAAATAGACCTAAGTTATAGAGAGGTGTATGTGAGATTCCTCGCTAAAACTTTGAGGAGGGTTGGTGCAATAGAATGGCATACATATATATTGATATGCTAATTGGATGAATGCTAAGAAGCCAAGAATACATGACAATATGTACAATATCTAAGATATGTTTTGAATGTGTTAATGGAAAAAACATAATAAATGAATCTATTTTTTTGACAAAAAAAAAAGACTTATTGAAGAACTAATATTTACACATATTTTAATTATTCTTTCTAGTTTAATTAATTGGAGTACATGTGTGTATATATATAAATAGTAAAATTATAGTGTCGAAATTTAAATAAGGCTGAATATTGTAATTGATGCATGAATATTGTAATTGATGCATGTATAATAGGTTTGTGAAAGACAACCCTTTAAATAGAGAAAGAGCTAAAACAAATAATAATTAACTTATTCATACACTTAACTTGTAAACTATCAATATTCAGGGATAAGTTAAGTGCCTTACATTCATAGTCATTTATAAAAAAAACTCCCTCATAGGAGTGAATAAATAGTATTAAAATTGAAATAATTAAAAATAAATCTTCAAAATAAAAGAGTTTTAAGCTTTCACAAAAGAATGAAAATCAGGCCAATGATGCTGTTAAAAGAAGCTGACGTGGATGCATGTGTTACGGTCAATGTCTGTTAAACAAACGACGCATTGTGTAGCGGAAAGTAAATCTTTGAGCGCGTGGAGAAGGCGACCGTTGTCGATGTCTAACGAAGGGTCGAGCCAATGAACGAAATAGACGGCGAAGTGACCGAGGAACTGAAATTCGAACCCTAATCTGTCTGTGTTGGTGGTTTGAAGTGGACTCAACGTGGTCACCAACGGGCAACTCGTAGCGGCAGACGGGGCAAGAGTTGTGAGACGTCAACCATGGTAGGATACAGTGGGAGTGGTAGATGTGCTTACATGGCATCTGACGTGCCACCGTTCCTACCTCAAAGTCATCCTGGCATACCGGACACTGCTCAGGGAGGTGCCGTCGTGAAATAGTAACGGTGGGCATCGCTTCGATTGCACTTGCAGAAGCTGGCCGCGTGTTGTTTCCGTTCTGCTGAGCTTCATTCTCTAAACCTTGAGGCCCCGGTACAATGACATCCTCTGGATGGGAAAAATGATTTACGGTTGCTGGCACAATGTGCCGGACAACAAAGCCGTTGGAAGTGGGCAAATGCTCAACCATTGGAGGGTGTGCCGGTAATGGCGAAGCAATAGCCTGAGTTTGTTGCTGAATTTCTTCTACGAAGGTGCCATCGCAGCTGGAGCAAGTAATCTCATTAGCGCTAGAAAAGCGAGGGAGCACCGAATGGTTACAGTGATGGCACCAGTAATCGAATTGATGTTCATTATCATAACCAAGAATACCCATTACTCCGCCCATTTCGCCTGTAAACGCCAATTAGGTTTTCAATCTTTCTAAGTATGCGACTCTGTTCTTCTTAATTGATTTGTGAACCAATCTTTCGCAGTATGCGACTCTGTTCTTAATTGATTTGTGAAGTATGAATGAGTAAGTGTTTAAATAGCTTTAACAGTTTAAGAATATGGGTTTTCTTTTAAGATTTTAAAAGAGATTATCGATTCAAATCGTTTATAAGATGTACTTTATGTTCATCGATATAGCCTTTGGATCACTTTGCCCATAAGCAAACGGGGTTCTTACACCATAGTGTGTTTTGTTTAGTTTGTTGCATCATCTTAAAAAAAAATTATTATTATTATCTAATATAAAAATAGATTATTATTATTATGTAATATAAAAATAGACTATTATTATTATTATGTCAAAATTTTGGATGCATTTAATGTGGTCGGCATGAAAATAATAATAAGATAAATAATTTACAAATTTGAATAAGATGTGTCATCTGAAATAAACAAAATGTGAAAGGAGAGGAACCTTGTCCATATTAGCTTAGGTTGGAATAAATATTTAACTTTAAACCCAAGCATGGAAAAAGATTATTATCTCTTTTGTTAAAATCATTTCAAAGTTTTATCATGTGGTGACACAAAATTATGTGGCTATCTTCCCATATACGAGCTTATTTCTATCTCCCTTCTTGCTTCCATTTTTAAATTATTCTTCTTGGACTGTTTCTGTTAGGGTTCCTGGTATCTAGTTTTGTATCCAAATAAAAATACAAGTCGTAGTAGCAATATGTGTGAAAGAGTCGCAAACATGGAATTCAAGTTAGAGAGTTGGTTGATTAGCATAGATGATGGGAAATATAGGATGTCATCACCCATTGGTTAATGATACTCATCCTCTATATGAAATATTCTTCTAAGTAGCAATTTGTGTGGAAGAGTTGCATATATGGAATTCAATTTAGAGAGTTTATTAACTAGCATAGATGATGGGAAAGATAGGATTCTCTCGCCCATTGGTTAATGATACTCATCCTATATTTGAAATATTATTATAGGTTATTCCCAAACAATCAACATTTTGGACTTTCTCTACCTACATTGATCTAGAAAAAAGGACATGATCTACATTGATGTTACGGGGTTTTCACTTAGTGAAACAACATTGATGTTACGGGGTTTTCACTTAGTGAAACAATGTGATAGCGCATTCGTTCATGGGATATTCAAGAATAGCGTTAATTTCACTAGATATTGATAATTACAAGTTACAAAATTAGTTTTGTTGACCCCCACCCCCTCCCAATACATATTTCCAATTAAAAACCCCTATTTTTATAATATATTCCTTATTTTTACTAGAAACCCCTTTTTACACTCTCAAATACCTACAACCCCCCATAACCTATTCCACGCGCCCAATAGCTACAATATATTGGCCTTATTTTTCACAATTTCAAACCCCCCTTTATGAATGAATGTGATAAGATATTGCTCAACAAGGTGAATCCTCCATGGGGCTTGGTTATTACTCCAAGACAAGTTTAAAGGGAGGATTGTTAGGGTTAACCTTAACTTGGGAATGAGTCAAAGGTGCCTTAGGTCCATAACATGTTTTTGGGCCCATGGTATTTGGTGGCTAATGGTGTTGGTCGCCCATTGTGTGTCCCATGGTATTGCATGTAAAGAAGCCTTTATAAGGCTTGGGGAGGATCCATTGTGAAGTGGCTTTGAGGTGAGTGGTGGCTATCTTTAATGGTTGCTTGTCTAATTTTGCTTGTGTGTCTATCATTAACAGTTGCTTGTCTAATTTTGCTTGTGTGTCTATCATTAACGGTTGCTTGTCTAATTTTATTTCTCTTGCAAGTTATTATATTTTAATGCTCGTTAAATCCTGATATCATTATTTCATGTTTCCTTGTCTCGTTTCCCTCATTTATGATTCCCATAGTGATGAATCTTACCGCATCAATGTCAACTACATATTTTCAAAAACATCACTCCATTAGCTATTTTGTTGTTTGATTGCCTAGTCTATCTATGATCTTTGTTGGTAGTTATCAACTCAATGCTTGACTCTTACACAATCGATTCACCTTGTTGGCCAATATCTTGTCATGTAAATCGATAAAGGGGTATTTTTTAATTATGAAAGCTAAACTCAATATATTGTAGGTATTGGGGGTGGGGAGTAGAGTACCAAGGGTTTATAAATATTGGGAGGGTATAAAAATGGATATCTTGTAAAAATAGAGTATATATCATAAAAGCAAGTTTTTTCTTAGTTCAAAATATGTATTGGGAGGGGGGATCAACAAAAGGATTTATGTAGGTATTTATTTATATCTAGTGAAATTATGGGAATCATTTAATATCCCATGAAAGAAGGCCCTATGGCATAGGTTCACTCGGTAAATACTCCGTGGATTCTTACCTCTTGGTTGAGTGCTACATTTCAATTATTTTCATATTCCTTCCCCTATCTATTTATTTATCATTGTGCATATGAATAAATTAGCGTGTGGAAGCAATATATGGTCCTTGATTTCTTGGGTTCTGCACCATGTATTCATCTACTAAGCCAAATTCTTATAGCAATATTTTCTATTGTAGTTTTCTTATTTACATCGGGAATTTCATGTTTCACTACAAAACTATATGTGTGAATAGCTATATTATATTTACATTTATTTCTCTGAATGGACCGATGCCACATTTTCACAATATACCAATCTGTCCTACATAAGTTATTTTTTCTACAAGTTAGTATTTGTCCATCATAATCTAATGATAATCTAGATTAGTGGAATCACAATCTTCTACTTTTGGGTTCATCTCCTTTTTAAAAAGATTAGGATATATGAATCTTTTTCTATATACACATGATCCATCCAACTACCTTCCTTAACGCAAGCTCAATGAATCTCATATAGAAATTGTAATGTCTCCATTTGGCATTAAAACATAGAATTGATTATAAATATTTAATACTTACACAATTAGTAGTTGTTGGAACCTAAGCATCTGCAGGTTCATCATACTCTTGGATCTTGTAGAGACAATTAGTCGACAGACAATAGGTGACTAGAAAAGTTGAAGACTTGACTGAATGGTCGATGAGGCCTTGGTTGGATTGACTACAACAACCAACTAAACTATTGGATGTTTTTTTTTATGCAAATGGTTAGAACCAAATACCCCTATTTGTTGACTAGATCTTCCTCACTTAAAGGGAGTTCATTAGATCTGGAGACTATAAAAGAATGACCATATGTGTTTTGTTCATATGGTTTATGTATCCTTTTTTATAATGCATTGTGATGTTCAGATCACAATGTGCTATGCTTAATCATTGTAACATTGTCTGTAGACACCACCTCTCTTCTTGGAATATTCTTCCCTTATGCTATTTTCTTTTATTTTCTATGGTTCAAGAAAAAATGCTACCCCAACAACAATATAGTATTAATATTTCATGATGTGTACATTGTTGAACTATTAATCTTTCATTTTGTAATTTTATTTTGTACTAGTAGACACATTCTAGTTTCTTCAATGGTTATCTAGAGCTAATAGTTCTTGAAATTTTTCATCATGACTCCTCTATAATATTGTGGTAAAATTTTGTATATTTGTCTTCATGGTGATATGTTTGTTCTTGGCATGGCTTTAATCGATAAATGATATACACTTAAATTTTGATTATATTATATGTTTGCGTCGTTGGATGGTTGTCATGTCATGGTGTGTGTGTGTGTAAACTCCGATTGTAATAAAATTTTATTCTATTGTTATAACATTGTTCTTTAGGGATGAGAGTAATTTCTACATTGTCTTCCCATTCTAGTTTTTTTTATGCTTCTACTCAACTTCTTTTAGTTGGTCTTCCAAAGGAGATACTTTGTTTTACAAATTCTAATTGATATTTGTTTCCCTTTCTCTCAAAATTTTGAGTTTCTGAGGAAAAGTGCATCCTTCTAAATGTTGCTTGGTTAGTTTCTTCCACTTGTTTCATTATGCTTTTATTTCTTCTAGCCAAGCCATGTGCTTTTCAATTGTATTCACTTATACAATGAATTTGGATGATATTGCAATCATGGATTCTTGGGGAATAAGTCCTTGTGTGCCATGGTGTATTTTTTCCTTTTGTTGAATTCAAACTCCCTCTGACTTTTCTAGTATCTGGGGGCACTTGAATTTCTTGTTGAAATTCCTCTTATATTACGGTTTCCTTTATTTCATTGGGTATGATCTAAATTTCTTGTTGTACAACAACCATTTCTACATCTCCTATTTCTTGTTGAATTAATGATCTTTCTTTCTATCTTGGTGATGAAAGCTCCTAAAAATATCTTCCGTTGTATATGTAGGCATATCGATGTATTGAGGGTTTTGAGGTACTTTTGCAATTGGAAGTTCTGGGGAGGGCCTATCTTGTTTGGAAGGTGATATTTCTCCCTCCTACTAGTACGCTCATTTTTTTAGGTTATTAAAATTTCTATTTATGAATTCTATTTTTCCATAGTTTGGGTTGGTTTGGGCTTAGATACGAGAAGGACGGGGGGGGGGAGAGAGGGTCAACTTGTAGGAATTATCCTATCATGTCTACTCATATTGGGGAATAAACTATGATACGGAAATGAGAAAATATATTTCTCTATATTAAGGGGTCAATGGAGATTAATTATAGTATATGGCAATACAAACATCTAGGATATGTTTTATTACATTTCATGTAGAAGCGATGGAGGGGAGGAAAAGGGAAACTGAAGGGATGATGGCACAAGGTATTGATTTTGATGAATAAGAGATCCTTAATCTTGATGTAGGATGGTTGATGCTAGTGCTCTATTGAATGGATTTTATATTACTCATGTGCTTGCTTGGTTAATGGATCTTTAAATTGTTAATGGAATTGAGGTAGTGAAGGATTAACATTTTTATCTTTTATGTGATTGTTATCAATTGGAAGTGTAGTTTAGATGCATATTTTGTTTCTATAAATCATGTGTTTTTATACTTTTCAATGCAGTTTCAACATAGCTTTCCTCCTTGAATCCATTTGATTTTTTTCTCTATAAATTTACTTTTGTGTGATGTATAAAATCAACTCATCCATTGGAGAGATTATAGGTTTGTGTATTATGACCTTGTCCCTTTCTAAGATTGCTAAATAAATCCTCATGCAATCCATGGTTGACCCAATTTTCCTATTCTATAAAACACTAGTCTCCAATTCCTTCATGACTCTTATATTTTACAAACACCAAAAGACTTTGTTTCTATACATTTAATCTTTATTTTTACCATATGATCCATTGTTAAACTCTATCAATCCTACCCTAGTGACTCCACCTTTTTACCATAGTCAATTTAGGTCCTGTTACCACCTAAGTTGTACTTAGTGGTTTCTTATCAAGTGAGCCTGGTGAACCGGATAGGGTTAACTTGTTCGGACTTTAGAAGACATGTGGAAGTAATTCTGGGAAGTGCTTATTGTACTATATCACATGTTCATACCCCATGGAGGAGTTGTAATAAATGTTCTAGCATGATAGTGTCTGTAAAAGACTCGATCTCTTAGACTTTATTTGTCAATCCAATCAGCATAGGGTTTTTTTTTGCTTGGTTATTATTGGTTGTTGGATAAACGACTGATAATTTCTGAGTTTTTCACTCCATACCTCCAAATTTGGGGTGGTCGGCTTGGCATTTAGGCCTATTGAGGTTATTAGAGTCTATGTGTAAGTGTATAAGCATGCTAGACATCATGATCGAGTCATATGAACATGTCTAAGTCCCCCTATGAACATGTCTAAGTGTATAAGCATGCTAGACATCATGATCGAGTCATATGAACATGTCTAAGTCCCCCTAGGTGTTTTTCAATTTTTCAATTGTTTAGTTTTTTCAGTGTTTTTTATTAAAAATTTAATTTTTCCAAAACTTAGGCTATTTTTTAATAGTTTAATTGGAAAAAATGATTTTGTAATAAAAGTGGGCCAAATAATCAGTTTCAGGCATGTAGGTGCTCATTTTCAAGCTAAGAGCACCATGTAAACCCATGGACCCACTATTTCCTAGTTCTGAGTGATTTTCCATCACTTAGGTCAGAAAGCCCCAAAAATCAATTATTGATTATTTTAATCAATAAATTGATGAATAATGGAGCAAATCCAAAATCATAGATCAGTGGATTCTCAACCGATTTGATTGAAATCAATCAGATCTGAAGCAGATTGACTGGATCTAACAAATCCCTGACTGAAGGAGGTGATCAAATCAGATCCAGAGTTGATCTTCAACATCCTTTATGGGGATTTTCGCCCTCCCTCTCTCCTCCACACGTTTTTGGCTCATCTGGATGAGTTTTGGTGGATGCTTCAGTCAACAGGTTGAGGTGTCAGTCAGATCAACTCTCCGATTGACAATTGCACTCAGTGAGACTCAGATCTGGCTCACTTAGACACAGATCAGGCATTGATGGACTCTCCATCATCATATTTGGTTTATCTCCTTGGGATTTGTTCCCCCCCTGGGCTGGATCTCTTAGTTTTTGTATATATCCAGGCACAACTCCCTCTTCCAAGCTAGCTATAACTGGGATTGAGGTGTTGCTATTGTTGTACTATTGTATTGTTCATTTGAAATAAAGAGAAGATTTGGAGGAAAGATCATGTTGTGCCATTGTATGTGTGGATGATGATTGCCATTGCTTTACTGAGGTAACCTATATCTGTGTTCATGATTTGCTAATTGCTTGTAGATCCATTATTAAGATTGATAATAAGCTTATTATAATCTTGGTAGGAAAGGAGGCTTTTCAATAAGTTTATTGGCCATATCTTTCCTTTGATGCATATTTAGAGATATAGATTCAACATGTCCTATAAGCTTATATGCATGTTATTTTGAATCTCTGTGTATGTACTAATCGGATCTCACAAGTTTTTTGGAAAGTTTCTTGATTTCAGCTGAGCTGTAGGTTCCTACATTGGAGAGGATGCTGATATAGTTTGTTTCTTCACTCTCTCCAAAAACTTCCAAAGGAAATAGTCCCTCGACATTCCACCTGAAAGCTCCACTAAGGATCTTCAAGGAAACCAACATTTCTCTCCTCCTCTTCCTCCCTCAAGATCGACTCTTCACCTGGTTACTTTTTCATAGCTTTGATTTTGTTTAGATCTATCATATTAAAAGTAATTTCAACATATATCTATCCTCTCAAAGCTCATAGTCTATATATTTCTCTTAACGAGTTTCATAAGCTTTCTAGATCTAGCTTTAGGGAAATCGTCCTTTTTGCATGTAATTTTTAAAGAAAATTTGTAGCTTGCATGCATTTGATTTCTGTTTGTTGTACGTCAAAATTTCATATTCTGAAATAAAAGTGCACATCTTATTGGATGCCCAAAAGGCAAGACAAGATCCCAAGGAAAGCCTTCCTTCCTTGGTTCCTGTTTTCTCTTTTTAACTAGTTTTCAGCTTACCCTTTTGGTTAAAAGTGAGCTGACCCAAAGGTACTTTTAGAGTGATTTTGGGAATATTTCAGTTAGATATGCTTGCTGGTTTTTATCAGGTTTGACAGAAAAGAAAGGAAGCTTCTGTTCAGAGGTGGCCTCAGGAGCATTCAAATCCCCCCAGGGGTCTCCCGTTTGACTAAAACCTTTAATTTTCGCACTTTGTAAGCTCTTGATTTCATTCCATATAAGGATCAAGAGGAATTATATTATTTCTCTGATATTGTAACCGCTGTTAATAAAAATATTTTTTTAATAGGCTCTTTCGAGCCCATTCCCCATCCCCCTTGGGGGGGTTTGCGTCGGTGTCCTTTTTGTTGCTTTTTGCTCATTTATTCTCAAACTAGTATTGATCTAATATGCAGGGTAGTATAATTTATTTCATTATAAATTTCATATTCCATATTTTATATTTCAAATTAATCGCAATACTTACCCCACGACTTCTCGATTGACCCGAAAGGGGAAAGAGATTCGTGGTAGGACTAATTAGGAAACTAGAATTGTGTATCTGTTCGATTTTCCCTATCATTTGTTTTTCAGCTACTATAAAATTAACCCCTCCTCGATTCCCCGATTGAGATCCACTTGGATCGAAAGAGGTTCCTGGAGGGTTTTCTTTTAAACAAGAGAACCCATTGAAAATTTACTAAAATTGACAAGAATTCGGTGTGTATGCTCTACACTTGGCGGTGGTTCATCCAATCAGTCAAGCTGTATCAAAAGCACTTGAGTGACTAGTATAATTAGGACTCACTCTCCCAAATTAACAAACCAACAGGTGAAAATCCAACACCTAGGTCAAACCATCACTGTGGCAAAATACCCAAAGGAAGTGGGAAATTCTGAAAAGTGACCTTAGGGCACTGATCTCTGTCACACCCTAATGGGTGTGTTATTAACAATAGCCCTATAGACTCCATTTCAACCCACATATTCCTTGCGCGTAGCCGTAAACGTTTAGTTTTGCACATACTCCAAGTACTCTCGGGTATATCTGGAGTCCCCCCTTTCGCCTAATTTTAAACAACCCACACTTCAAATTTAACTTAAAATGTACCAAGATGCAATCGCAAAACATTCACTCCAAGCACATTCAAGTACATTGATCTTATTTTCTGACTCCATTCTAAGGCACTGGTTATTTTCTTGCTTTATATATATATTGCGTCTCAGCATTGTGCTTTCGTGTGTTCATTTTTGTATCTTGCCATCTTTGATTGTCCATAGTTAAATATTGAACTCCTAAGTAACTCATTTAGTTTAACATCACCTTACTAAGTAAATTGTCCTTAGTAACATAATAGGGTCTACCCCCCTTGGCTTTGTTAGGATTTGAGCCTAAATGGAGGAGTCAAGAACAAGGTGACAGCCTTGACTCGAGACTTTCCCCCAAGGACACACCGAGTGGCTTGAATATTTCTTCCATGTGACCCAGGTGTGTGAAAGGCAGGAACAGGTCCTCATTCCACTTGCTTCTGCATGACCTCCACCTTTAATTGCTACCAATGAGGCAACAAATTTCCCACTTCCACTTGGAAATCCTTTGGTAGTCTTGTTTCAACTATCAAGGATTTGTATTAGCACCATTTCCTTGTGGCTTTGGAGATGCCATTTATCTTATCTAAGAAGCCTTTTATGAGAAGAGAGTAGCTAGGAAATCCTTTGGCAGACTTGTTTTCAGTATCAAGGATTTGGATTCACACCATTACATTTATCTTATCTCATGATCCTTTTATGGGAAGAGAGTAGCTCGAAAATCCTTTGGCGGTCTTGTTTCCAGTATCAAGGATTTAGATTAACACCTTTTCCTTTTGCCTTTGGAGATGCCATTTATCTTATTTGAGCATCATTTTATGGAAAAGGACTAGCTACTATTTTTGAAGGTGGATGATTAAATAAGGTTGTGCTCAGTTTGAAATGTTATACCCACGCTTGGATTAATGCTAGAATGAGTGACTGACAATCTGTCACCAAATGCACTCCCTTGTAACGATTTCATGTGATGAACTTCATGTTTCTCTAATTAACCAGCCAAAGACGTTGCTTGATATGAAACACATTTACTAAAGAGATCTCTAATACTTAGCAGTAGCTGAATAGTAACTACAAAATCTAATCACATATTTTCATTGCTATCACCACAAGATTCTCATCTTCTCCTTCATGTAATCATTTAATTTGAATGTTTCTCAATTCTCTTGTTGGCTAGGAAATACATGAGTTTGATTAAATTCCTTGAACATGATTGACACTGGCCTTTTCAAACAATTCAAAGATGTGATTAGTTTGCTATAGCTCCTCGTCGTTCACCTATAAGTTGTGATTGTTTCACTATAATTTAACTATCTTTGTTATCGATTAAATCAACCTAGTTTTAAATTTTCAAATTTATAAGTCGACATTTTCTAAACTCAATAAATCTCATAATCACACAGTAGTGCATAGAGTATCCTTTTTGAATTTTGAGTGATTCATAAATGTCGAAAACATTCTTGAGATTACATTGATATTACATTGAGGAGAAACATCAATTCTTCAAACATTACTATAATAAAACAAATATCAAATCAATTCCAATCTTGTATCATCAAGTGTGAAGTTTTTAAAGTGTTTATTACTTCAAATACAATCTTGTATCATCAGTAAGTGTGAAGTTCTTGAAGTGTTTATTATTTCAAATATAGGAATCTAGTTAAAGAGACCAGATTTAGATTGGTTGGTGAGTGAATGGTCTGTTACAACTGATTTTACCACACATGGTAGATCACACATTTATGGCCATCCCTGCCCCTCTGCAGACTCTTTGGACCCCATGGACTATTTTTGTACCTTTGATGTTTCCATGGTCATCCATAAAAACACCTGTTATTTGCCATATGTGACTTTTTAACACTTTATCGCGTATATACGCGGATACAACCCTTAAACCCGCGTACATCGGGATATGTGCAAAAGGCCAAAGATTTTTGGAGTTTTCCTTGATGTGGATCCAAGTCACTTGTCTCTTGGCCTTCCATATGACTTGAGATCACTCAGATTCGACCTTCCATTACCCCATTGAAGCACTATATAAGGAACCCTTTGGATAAATTGAAAGAAGTGGAATTGAAGAGCAAGAAAACTATAGTCCATTGTTGTCGTAGCTTATACTTGAGTTCGCATCCCTTTGTCCCTTGGAGCACTTGGTGTTCTTCCCAAGATTGCCTTTGCTTGTGAGCTTTCTATCGAGAGATGGAGGATTCAGGTGGTGGAGGCCCAGGTGGAGGACTCAGTGTCTCCATTTCACAGACATGCAGACAGAGGTTGTCATTCTTGTAATTTCTGATTTATATTAATAGAAATATCTTTTCCTGTCCAATGATGTGCATTTAAATGAATATTGAATCCATGGTTTCTTTTAATTACTTATACATTATTGATTATATATGCTAGATTAGGTGTAACACCATTATATAGCATGCTTGTCTTGTTTGCTGATTGTTGAGAGAGCAAATTATTAACACAAGCGGGATTGGAAAAGCTCAATGGGGATTTACATCAACCATCCGGAATAAGGTATGTTTCGAGATCCTTTAGTGTTAGATGTTTTATTTCTCTTGCATATTGGGAAGGGATTGATTTCTGTGGTTACTCTATCTGTAGCGGTACCCCAAGCCATAGGAAGTTTTCTCCATAACAGAATTGGCGACCATACTGGGGAGTTCCTAGTCATTTAATTTGGGGGTTTTATCGGCATTCAATGTTCTTGAATTGATATGATTTCTCTGTTTCTGAGTCGGGTCTCAGGGCATGTTTGCCTAGTAGTGTTTGATAAGAGTAAATTTTGTCTCAGCTTGTCTATTTTCCTTCTTTTTTATCTTTTTTTCTTCCTATATGCGGGTTTTTCCTTCACAGTCGCGTGTACGCACAGGTTTTCTTGGAATAGCCGTGTATATACGTGGATTTTCTGCAAACAGTCGCGTATGCTTTTATTTTTTCCTTTTTGGGGAATATTAAGTGTTTCTAGGTGAGTTTGAATGATTTTTGAGTCTTCATGGATGCTTCTGGAGTCTGTATACACCTCTGTTTCTGACCAGAGACACTTTTTAGTTTAAAATTTTGGAAAATGTTCTTGTCATTTCATTTTCTATTTTTTGTTTTAGGATTAGTGCATTAGGTCTCTTTTACCTTGGTGGTTTGCTTGGGTGCTTCCTGATAGTGCTTGGAGAATCTAGGGGTTGTAGAGTCATACTTTTTCTTTTTATCTCATTTAATTCAAAAACTACAAAAACATTTGCTTTTTGAATCATTATGCATTGTTTTCGTTTTTTCATTTGCATGGTACTTGCATTAGGTTTGCATGGAGAGTATTAGTTAGATTTTCATATAGGAATGATTGCATATTCATTTGAAGGAAAATTTTGCACTTCACATAGTAGCATACCCTATTTTTCATTTGACACAGTGCATTTGCATTGATTCTTAGGTGTGCATTTTACTTCCTGTTGTGTCATAACATCATTAGTTGCACGACCATTTTCCCTTTTGAGTCACAAGACAATTAAAATCAACACATAATAAAATGAATTACACTATTTTATTTTATAGGGTGCACCAACAAGATTAGGTTTTAGGGTCTTGGAATAGTTCATTGTGAGTAAATTCTCCAAGACCACTAAACGAAACATTTATGTGTCTGTCCAGGTGAGAGTGTGAAATTTCTTTATATAATTAGTGTTTCTCAGGATCCTCCGCTTACAAGGGAGTTAAGCATGAGGCAATGTGAGCGGTTGTGATTAGGATGACCCCTGGTTGTAACTAAGTAGCACCGAATATATTTCCAGGATTGTATTCATATCTGGGGACTCTTTTGAGAGTTTTGGGCATTGTTACCCTGCCCATATGGTCAATCCTGCCTATGAATGTCTGCCTAAGCATTGATTATATTGAGGTGACCTTAGTTTCCTTACTTAGGTTATTGAGGGGGTACTTGAAAGAGGTTATTCGGTAGGTGTCCTAGCCAGGTAGGGGTCGAACAACACAGTCACTATATGCATTGAAGCTGAGAGCCACTGTAATTGGTATGAACTTCTGCTTGTTGTGTATGGGAGTCTCAAGCCTCTCCTAGGCGAGACATACCTGCTTCATTCAGGAGCTCACATATCCTACCCTTGTTTTCTTATGATTTGGATTTATATTTTATAGGTGTATGCTCTGTGCATGCTAGTTTTCCTAGGGTTTGCGTAATTAGATTGAGTCTTTTCATTTTTTGAGTCATTGTAGATTCAGGCGCGACACTTTGCCATTCTCGTTGTTTAGTAGGAATTCCATCTTCCACGTCTCCTCCTCCTTTGGGAGAGAGAAATAGACACTCCGGGTGGACTACTTCTCACTTTGATTCACACATGATTGGAGATCATGGGGATGAGATTCCTGAGATGTCCTCTCCACCTCATGAGGTTGGGGATGAAGATCCTACTCCTGTAGATGATCCTTCACCAGAAATACCTTCACATTCTGGTTATGATCCCTCATTCACAGGTCACTAGTATTGGTTACCAGGAGACGAGAGTCATTATGAACCCATAAGCACTATTCATATTCATTATGGCATGTATGATATCCTTGGACTCGATTCGACATGTTATCTCCCAAATCAAATTTATTTTGATAGTATGAAGAGTTTGATTCATGTAATGAAAAATATGAGGATGACTAACAAATTAAAGGTATCCTTTTTTTATATGGTTGCAAAATTTGGAAGTTATATCTTTCAGTGGCTTAGGCAAGGTTCTTAATAGCTCATTAGGCACCGAAAGGCTATGTGTTGGTAGCTAACGGTTTAACGAAGGATAAAATTAAACGAAGGAAAGCAGGCCCGAGCGAGTAAAATGCAAAAAAACTTTTGGTGGCTTAGGCAAGACTTCAAATGACTCATTAGCCACCAAAAAGTGCTGCTTTCGGAAGCTTAGGGAAAATACCAAGGAGGGTGTTAACCACTGAAAGCTGATAGAAAGCAACATGGGTAAAGGAACTTTCGGTGGCTTAGGAGAGACTTCAGACATCTCATTGGCCAACGAACGGTGATGCTTTTGGCTATTTAGCGAATAGTTGAATACCAGCTTTAACCCCCGAAAGCAGGTGAAAAGGCATTAGGGAAAAGCGCTTTTGGTCGCTTAGGAAAAAGCTCTGATGTTTCATTAGCCACCGAAAGGACGAATTTTCAACGGTTAAAATAAATATTCAGCAAGGCCACTATCCGCCGAAAGCTAGGTTTCATCGCGACGCTGGGAAAATGGTTTCAGTGGCTTAGGCAAAAGGGATATCATTTCATTAACACTAAAAGCCATCATTTCTGCGGCAAGCAGACAAACTCCGTAAATTTGTTAACCACTGAAAAGGTAAAATGTGGAAACGTTTAGAAAGCAGTCAAATCAAACCTCGTTAGCAAGATAAATGATCAATGAAGGGCATGACAAACCACCGAAGGGACATGAGCCTACATAATTTCATGTGGAAATAAGTGAAGGAGGTCATTATAAAACTAATAAAGGAATAATAGGATATGAAACCTTCATTTTTCTTCCACTTTTCCAAAAGAACAGCAGAAAAGATGACCAGAGATCTAGGTTGATTTGAAGTATGATTGTTGGGCAAGGGTTATCGAGAAGATCAACTGCAGCCATCACCTTATGACCTCAGCATCCATCATGAGATCAAAATCCCTCATATTCAGTGCCAAAACCCTAGTACATTTCACCTTTGACTTTAGCATTTATTTCCACCAGAAATACAGCTCTGAGAAGAAGCCTGCTAACACACTGTCATATACAACTTAAGACTATTTTTGCACGTACCCAGGGGTGGAATTCAGCAAGATTAAGAAGGGAGGACCCGCTCTCAGGAAAGAGTTGAGAGATATTAGCTATTTGGAAGCACATCCAAAGGCCCATAAAATTTTCTAGGATGTTGGCTACTACAGGTTTTGTGAGAAGATACAAAGTTCCCATCAACAGGAGGCTGACGCATTTTCTCTCTCATTTGATGGCTCTAAGGTAGTCATAGGAAAAGAGGAATTTCACATAGATGAAACCCTAATCATTGAAGTGGATGAAATCCCTACCACAAGACAAAAATGGTTCAAAACCACCATACCAAAAGATGTAGAGTTCAGGTCTTACCTAAATCCCGAGCATAGAGGAGTGGTGTGGAAGAAGAGTGTGCCATCATCTTGGTTAGAAGAGAGGTGGAAGCAACTGTTAAAGGCCATTGTGTTCTACATAAAATGGGAAGGAAGATATAAGAGAGCCATGATCTACCATTTCAAATTAATGAACCACTTCACAGGTAAAATCCCACTAAATTTTCCCTTTTACTTACAGAGGAGTATGGGAAAAATGGCACACCAAGAGGAATAAGCAGTTGGTTCAATACGAAAAATAATAAAATATTGACCAAGAGGAATAAGCAGTTGCATAATTCCTTCCTGGAGATGACAGCAAGATACATCTTGCTTAAAAGAATAAACCTACGGTTCATGAAAGACAATACTAGATTGTACATGATGATTAGGCTCCAAAGAATGCAGCTGAAGGAGGCCAAGGAAAACCCTAGAAACCACCCAACATTGGAAACCCTAGATGAAGTTGCAGTTAGCATCTAGTCTCTAGAAACAATCCTGGCTGCTGTTAAACCTCCTAGCACAAAGCCTGCTGAAGAAGAAAGCTAAGAAGACAGACCTAAAAGAAGATTTTTGGAAGAAACCTAATAATTTTTGGAAAACAGGGATTTCAATGTCTTAGGAGGATGCCGGGATAGTTCATTAGCGACCAAAAGCACCGCTTTCAGCAGCTAACGGTTCCGATAGTATGGCCTCTTAACCACCGAAAGTGTACATAGGATTAAAATTAAATTTGGGCACACAGGACAAGTTTTGGGTGAATATAGATGGCCGAGGGACAAAGTCAGAACATGAAGGACGCAGAGGAAAGCATTAGGAAAGGTATGTTTCAGTTTTACTATGACATAACAACAGAAAGGGTCACAAACACCTAGTTGTCAAAAGAAAACAGTGACTTAACCAACAGAGGGCCAGTGACAGTGATTTCCAACAGCTACCTTAGTTATATGAAGGTTTATATAGTGAACTAATTCTACAATTAGTTAGACAAGTAGTTAATTAGGGTTTTTTAAACCTAATTTTCAAAAATCAATTATTTTGTTTATTTTTGTTAAAACAGATACAAGTTTTCAGGATCTGAGTATTTTGTAAAGGCTATAAAGCCTAAGACTTATTTTATTGAAAAGGTTCGACTTCGGGGACTTGTATGCCATTGCTATTTTCAAGATTATCATTTTTCTCATGACCTAATATAAGCTCTTTTGTTATCATTTATTCATCTTCCATTTCTGTCTTTTCTGTGCTTATGCTTGAATGTGTTAATCAGGTTATATTCAAGTTAATTAATGTCTGATAGCTGTCACCCTATTGGCACTGTTGATGTTATTTGAATTATAAGTGCTTTCCTTATCATGATTTAGCCATTTATATGTATATGTTTTATGTATGAATCTACCAGTATGATGAGTTCTCCATCCCTGCACCATATTGTCAATCTCTGAATAGTGGTAACTAAAAGCCTTGTACCTGATTGAGTTTCATGCATGTCTTGAGAGTGGAAGGTCATATAGGTCACCTGACTTGATCCATTTTAGAAAACCCCAAAAACATTGTAAGTTACCAGGAATCCTCGAGCTTCAACCTATAAGAGTTTCCTGTAGTGATAACAAATTGGCGTCGTTGCCGAGGAGAGGAGACTGAATCTCAACTTTCGTGGCAGGCGACATAGATCCATGCTTTGATGATAGACAAAGCTTGGACACTATTCTAGTTGTAATCATATATCTGGCGAATCCATTGAAATAAGGTGGATTCAAGAATACCAAGTACCATAGAAAACCCTCAAGGGCCACTAGTAACACTGGTTTCAAATCTAGAAGAGATTCTGAGAAGAGCTAGGGCTTCACTAAGGCAGACCAGCAGTGCTGCAAAGGAAGCTACATCAGGTATTTCAAGAAATATTTCTGCTATTATTTCTTCTGCTAAAACACTTAATTCTCAGGAATTTATAAACACATCAAAAAATTCAAGGGTTTGGGCATCTTCAAGCACTGCTGCTTGTGAAGATCCAATCCCTGGTGGTTCCACTGGGATAAGTTTACCACCACCACCTTCTCAACAACTACCTACAT
The DNA here is from genome assembly GCA_001517045.1 of Pseudotsuga menziesii. Taxonomy (NCBI): domain Eukaryota; kingdom Viridiplantae; phylum Streptophyta; class Pinopsida; order Pinales; family Pinaceae; genus Pseudotsuga; species Pseudotsuga menziesii. Next base: position 32,775 of record LPNX010977022.1, on the reverse strand, counting down.
CAGTACTACCTTCCTCCACCCTTTCCATAGCCATTTCCAATATGGCTACCTGTCAATTGACCAAAATGGAAAGGATCCTGGTAGCTAGGTATGCCCCCCTAAATTTTCCTAACCCTCTCTCAGCCATGCCCGATGGAGACTACCTCAAGTACATGTGTAATTTCAAAGGAGAGGGATATTTCACAGCTGAAGAACATCTAGAGGCATTTTACATTTATGCTGAGAACATTAACACATAATAAGACGATGTATGGACTAGGGTTTTTATGCAAAGCCTAGATGGTCAGGATAGGAAATGGCTTAAAGAAATTCCTGTGGGATCAGTGGCAGGCATTGAAGCCCTAGATGACATCTTTCTAAAGCATTAGGGAGAGAGGAGAGAACACCTATGTTATATCATAGAATTCAACAACTTGAAAAGAGAGAATGGGGAGTCTGTCTTAAATTTCACCAAGAGGTTCAACAATATGTACAACAACATCCCCACTGAAATCAAGCCCACTGATACCTCAACCAGGATAACTTATGCAAATGCCTTTGACTTTGATTTCTACCTACTTCTCAGAGAAAGGAGGTCTGACTCCTTATCACTCATGTAAGATGCTTCCCTAGAGGTAAAATCAAACATTGTGGCATCTCAGAAGGTCAAAGGAAATATAGATAGGAAGAAGCAGCCAACAGACCCTATTGGGGTTTCTTCATTAGAGAACAAAATTGAAAAAATGACCAAACTATTAGATAACCTGACTGCTGAAATGTCTAAGCTAAAAGACCGAGAACAGATACCTGTGAGGGGTAAAGGGCCAAGTGATTTTGCTGCCCAAAACCCTAATTTTGTCCCTTATAGAAGAGGAAACCACCTAGTTCAGATTCTTAGAAGGGAAACGAATCAAGGGGAAGATATGAGAATAAAACCTCCATTTTAGAATGTTGTATTAGAAGAAGAGCCAGAATTTATTGAAGAAGAAGGAGAAGTTGAAGACAACATCCACTGCATGGAGTATGAGGTAGACTATTCTTTTCAGACATAGGAAGAATATGAGGAAGCACTAATTGATGAGCAGATCAATGAAGGAGTTGTATATTAGGATAATGGTAAGGGAGGGTACAATTTGAGGTCCAGGATAGTTTCTCCTCTTAAAAAGAATGTTGTACCTGTCAAACAACCTGCTGCACCAGCTAAAAAGGCTCCTATTTTACCAAATAAAATGGCTATCATTCCAAAACCATTGCAAAAACCAACACCTTCAGCAAGCCCCGACCATGTCCAAATCAAAGCTCCAGTACATGAGGTATGGTTTCCTGTTAGGATGCGTTATTCTTTCAACCTTGAGTCAGAGATTTAGAAATTGAAGATCCCTTTCCCACTAATTGAGCTAATGAAAAATGATGCATTCAAGTATTCTATTCTGAATTCTCTTCACCCAAAGGTGCATATTGATACTAACTTTGTAAATCTTCAAGATGAAAAACCTGTTGTAACCCTAGGCCCCATGATCAAAGACCTAAAGGACTCATGGCCACCTTTCTATATATCATTGAATATCCATGATAAAGTCCTTCATAACCATCTACTAGATTTAGGAGCTTCTCACAACCTAATGCCAAAGGTTGTGATGGATGAGCTTGGTATCAGCATTACAAAGCCCTACCATGATTTATTCTCCTTTGACTCCAGAAAGGTCAAGTGCTTGGGCCTCATCAAAGACCTTGTTGTGAACCTAACTCAACTACCTTGAAAAAACATCATGATGGACATTGTAGTGGCTAATATCCCTCCCAAATTTGGTCTCTTCTTGTCTCGATCATGGAGAAAAAATCTAGATGGCACCCTTCAGATGGACCTTACATATTCTTCCACCCCAATGTTTGGAGGGGAGACCAAGAGGCTTTATAGGGAAAATCAACTGGCCTACATCATAAGCAATGAGAGGAATTCAGTGAATCACCCGATCTATGCAGTAGACACAGATTTTGGATCATGCATTCTGCAAATAGATGATTCTCAGCAAACATCAGTCCAGCTCACTAATCCCACCTATCAGCAGCGCGAAGAAGTGACCAAAGTAGTATGGAACATGTATTTTGATGGAGCTAGCACTCAAAGCTCAACAGGTGCAGGTGTAGTATTTATCTCTCCATCCAAGGAAAATATTCATCTATCTTATAAGCTTGATTTTAAAACCACTAACAATATAGTAGAATATGAAGCCTTGTTGCTAGGAGTTAAAGCTGCCAAGGAGATGGGGATCATGTGCATGAGAATTTTTGGGGATGCAGACCTTATTATATAGCAGGTCAACAACACTTTTCAAAAAAAAATGTAAGACTAAAGGCCTACAGGGACGAGGTATGGAAACTCAAAGACTCCTTTATGTTTTTTGAACTATCATATATACCTAGGGTTTTGAATCATCTGGCTAATTCCATGGCCGTCTCAGCAAGTTTGTTTGTTCCTCCTTTACCTCCTAAGCTCAGCTATGATGTTCAAGTTAAGTACAAACCTTCCCTGCCAGATAATGTCAAATTTTGGAAGGTGTTTGGGAATGATGATGAGCTTAGCAAACTCCTTCAGCTAGTAGATGAATTCTATGATATACATATAGATTAGGAAAACCTAAACATGGAGGAATCCAAAGAGCTCAAGTTGAAAGATAAAGTGGCTGATCGGAACATTTTCCAATAACCTAGCAACTATATACCTCGGGGTCTAGTACCTCTAGAAGATATTTTTGATCATAATGACATCCCTTTCAAGCTTACCAAAAAGAAGCAAGACCCTACTGTCCAAGAGAAAAACATAGGTAGCCAAAGCAATACAAAACTGATAAATTTGTCCACTGAGTTGACTGTTGATCAGAGATCCAAATTTTGCAACTTGATAAAAGAATTTGCGGATATTTTTTCCTACGAGTATAGTGACCTGAAAACCTATGACACAAATATCATCCAACACATGATTCCTTTTGAAAAAGACACCATCCCTTTAAAGTAGAAGCTGAGATCCATCAGTCCTCTCCTACTACCTGTAATTGAAAAAGAAATCCATAAGCTCCTCAAAGCCAAAATCATAATCCCCCTCAGGTATTCCAAGTGGATTGCCAACCTAGTGGTGGTAAGGAAGAAGAATGGGGAAATCAGGTTGTGTGTGCATTTTAAAAACCTGAATAAATGTTCCAAAAAAGACAACTATCCACTACCCAAGACAAAGCACTTGTTGCAAAGAGTCTTAGGGGCTAGGGTTATGTCATTTCTGGATGGCTTCTCTAGATACAACCAAGTTGCTTGGCACCCTAATGACCAAGACAAGACTACTTTTACTAGCCCCAGGGGCACTTTCATGTATGCTAAAATGCCATTTGGGATGATGAATGCTGGGGATACTTTTCAGAGATCCATGGACCAAGATTTTGTTGGGTTGAAAGATAAATTTGTGGTTATACACTTGGATGACCTAACTGTTTACTCTCACGGCCATCATGACAATTTGCAACATTTGAGGAAGGTATTTCTGAAGTGCAAAAGGTATGGAATATAACTCAATCCTAAGAAGTCCCAATTTACACTCAGTGAAGGGAAATTCCTAGGTCACATAGTCTCAGCTGAAGGTGTAAAGACTGATCCGGTAAGGGTGGAAGCAATCCAGAAGCTGTCCATACCGAGGTCAAAAAGAGACATTCAATCCTTTTTGGGTATGATAAATTTGTCAAGAGGTTCATCCCTAATTTCTTTGAGATGGTAAAGCACATAACATCCATGCTGAAAAAGGATGCATAAATAAAATGGACTGACCATGCAAGAATCTCTTTTGAAGACATCAAGAAGGCTATCATGGAGGCCCCAACCCTGATTAATCCTAACTATACCAAGAGTTTTTATATATTCTCTTTTGCATCCTATGACACAGTGGAAGCTGTGCTGTTACAAAAAGATAATGAGGGTATTGATCATCCAATTGCATTCTTCAGCAAAACCTTGAGAGATGATGAGTTGAAGTATGATCCAATTGAGAGACAAGCTTATGCTCTCATAACGTCATTGAAGACTTTCATAATTTACATTCTCCATGCAACGGTCTTTGCATATGTCCCTTCAGCTACTGTGAAGGATGTTTTGACTCAGCCTGACATTGATGGGAAGAGAGCTAAGTGGATTTCCAAGCTCATTGAGTTTGATATATAGGTAAATCCCACTAGGCTAGTAAAGGGACTAGGTCTGGCCAAAATCATGGCTAAAGAAAGCTATGAACTAATTGGGATAAACTTCACCTGGGTCAAATCAGAAAAAGTGAAAACTGTGGTAGCAACATAAGTAGATCAAGATCAGAATGACACTCCAACAGTGGCTGAAAACGTGTCTTCATGTGAGTGGTACTCATGTATTATTCATTTTTTGTAGAAATTAGAAGTTCCTCCTGATCTTACTCCTAATCAAGCACAAGCTCTTAAATTAAAGTCTGTTAAGTTCTGCATAGTTGACAAACTGCTGTACTGGAAAGATATGTCTGGAGTTTTGTTGAGATGTCTGGATAAGGAAGAATAAGATCAGGTAATGCACCACTTTCACTCCAGCACATGTGGGGGCCAGCATTATTGGAAGACCACAACCCACAAGATCCTAAGGGAAAAATACTATTGGCCAGTCCTTTTTGCTGATGTATGTACTTTTGTAAGGGCCTATGACCAGTGCCAAAGATTTATAGGGAAACAACAGCTAAAATCCTTTCTCCCTAGGCCTATTGTGATGAATGGTCCTTTTCAACAATGGGGTTTGGATTTCATAGGTGAAATAAATCCATCTTCTAGTGGGCAACATAAATGGATCCTAGTAGCCACAAAATACTTTACCAAATGGATAGAGGCAATACCCACTCATCAGGTCATCAAGAGATTTTTATATGAGAATATCTTTAGTAGGTTTGGCTGCCTAGTAAGGTTAGTAACTGATAATACCCCAGCTTTCAAATCTGGGGCATTAGTGAGAATGTGTGAGTCAATAGGCATTCATCTCATGCATTCCACATCCTATTATCCTCAAGGAAATGGCTTAGCTGTTGAAATATTGTAACTTCGAAGAATATTCTTTATGTATCTTTTGTGGTCCCCGATGGTCCAACCGGGAGAACCATTTGTATTTCATTGTACCCCGATGCTCCTAATCGGAAGAACTAATAAGAGTCATGAGGTAGTCCCCTCAAATTGTAAAGGTGGGTCATCAGCACCCCAGTATGGTTACTTGATCCTACATGTGTAACTAAAGCCTACATGAGTTAAATTAAGCCGACATGTTAATTGAGTAAACTTTAAGTGAACGGATGAATATAAATAGAGGTGTAGTGCTCCTCACTTGTGATATACACACTCACTTGGAATAGCGCACTTGTGGAGGAGAGGAGTTGCTGGAGAAGGAGGAGAATCAGCTTTTTGATCTCCTTGTTGGTTTTACCTTTTTCCCTTTTTGGGGCATCTATATTGAGGAAGATTTTGCTGGGTTTTTCCCTTTAGGGTTTTCCCAGGATAAATCTGTGTTGTTCTTGTGATGCTGTTTCTTTCAGTGATCCCGTTTTATATGCTTTTATTATGAAAAATGAAATGATATACTGATGTCTTAGTTAAGCATATGAAAATTTAACATGGTATCAGAGCTAACCTGAATAGGGAAGCTTTCACAAGTTATAGAAGCTGTGGATTCTTATTTTTTGGTTCTCTCTCGACAATCAATCAGCAAAAGATGGCTAGGCTAACTCTCCTTTGAAGGGTGCATCGTTCTGTCGAAGCGGAATTCGATTCCGAGCATTTTCAATTTTCGATGTGGAAATTAGGGCTTTCTACAGAAGAGGAATTTTTGAGTGAGACCAGCATAGGATTGTTCTCCTCATCAAAACCGAATTTTAGAGACCTGTATCAATATTTTTGGTTGGGTGAATCTCCGGGAAAGTCAAATCCTAGTTTGACCCCGAGCTAGAAAAACCCTAAATACTAAAACTGCTACGTTTTGCCACATTCGCTATATTCCGAGATTGGGGAAGGATCAGGCACTGAAAATTTTAGGGGATAACGATAAAATCCTGATGAACACTGTGTCCAAAATTCATCCTCATATTCTCTGTATTCCAGGATATATGTTCTCTCCAAGTTAGGGTTCCAGCCTCTTCCAGAATTCATACCTAAACAGGACACCTGGGGAGAATTGAAATATCTTGCGCTACAGAGGTCCAAATGGAATTCCTAAAGATTTTCCAGAAAGGGCACGGTCTTTAATTTCGGTGTTCCAAATATCAGACTCAGAAGATGAACCAGTGACACATGGCATGCCGCACAACGTCGCTGTTCTGAACAGTCTTGTAACAGGTCACCTTGGGAAAATGATCATAAATCTAAAATGGTGAAACCAATTCTGATGAAAACTACGGTGGTGGATCAAGGACATGCGAGGTTACCTCAGTACAAAAGTTTAGACATAGAAGAGCATAAATTTCAGATATATCATAGAAACAGTAACAGGCATTTCTGCAGAAGAAATTAGAAAATTAGGGCTTCCTGTTCCAGGAGCTTCCCTCCACTATTTTCAGAAATGGAGTACATTGGACAGCTCCATTTGAAGAGATATATCTGTCTATTCAATCATATCTAAAATATTCCAAGTTTTAAAATTAGGGTTTCTGTGACAAACCCTAGATCAACCAACTCTAGAACCAGGACGGACACCTCAAATCAGTAAGATCTAATCCTTTTCTATGTTCATTTGAGGTTCTCATTTCAAAGTGATCTATCACATCAGCTTGATGATAAACTTGGTGAAGTTGACAAATTCCAAGCCTAGAAGTATATGATCTCTCTAAATAAAATGGATTGGACACCTACATGAGCATAGAGGTTCCAGTTTCAGAGGGAGATGAAGCTAGAAGCCTTTCACAAGAAGAACTTGGTCAAAGCCCAGAATATTATTGATGATTCGGTCTCGAATGAACTTGTTATACAAGTGTCTTCCCTAAAGACACCGATGAGGTTTGATTCCTTGACCAAGATATTTGAAGGGAAGAACATAGATCGAAATATGACCTTAAGAAACCAACTGAAGAAGAAGTGAAGAATGCAGAAGTGGTGATGGCCACCTTGAATGGCCTCCCAGGATCATGGAATTCATTCATTCAAGGAATTTGTTCCAGAAGGAATTGATTACTTTCAGCAGACTTTGGGAAGAAGAAGAATCTCATCTCTGAAGATGAAGCTCTCATCTTCCAAAGAAGATCCCTCAATCAATGAGGAATATGAAGATCTCAACTCTTGAAGAACTTCTTATCCACCTCAGCATTTGGATAAGAAACGATGCTATCATGAATGAAGAAGACGATAAAGTTGAAGACTCAAGAAGGAATATACCCATGAAACAAATAAAGATAAGTATTCAATTGTCATTTCATGATATTGTTTTGTTATACATTTGATTATATTCAGTGATGTGTTATGCATGATAGATTGTTTGCATTAATGACTGTATACTACTAATGTGCATGTGATGGGTAAGTAGCTCACGGTGCTATACAACTCTCCATTGCTACTTATCAAACCTCTTCACTGACATAATTGATTAGTGCACAATCTCAATAATGTCATGGTAGAGATGGAAGGAATCTAGAAAGTTTATGTGAGATATGGATGAATGTTGTATTAACTAAATAGTTGCATGATGCATAAGAATTTGTTGTTATACATATGTTTTATGAAATATCTCTAACCATGAAACTGGTACATTTGAATTCTAGGAAAGGTCACGAACAACCTCCTACAAGAAAAGAAGGATGATACTTGTTCCGAAGAACAAGTGATGACAATTCAAGATTCACTCCAATAAACATGAATCTGAAGCTCCCAGGGTCAGAGACACCATGACATAAGAAAGAGCTTCAGAGAATGGTAGATCCACCTTGAATAATGAATACCACCATGGGTACAAGAGATAACTCAAGATGAATAAAAGAATGCTATAAAAGAAGCTATGATCAAAGAGTAATAGTTGATCATGGGGAATGATGTATACGATATGATGGAACAAGTGTACAAAGCAAGGTTCGTGATTCTCCCTATAATGAATAGACTATGACATGACATACTCTATTGACCAGTATATGTCAAGCATAGAACCACCTGTACAGAATGAAGAGGGAAGATGATACTCCACTTCAGGGGGAGTGACTATAGAAAATTATATCTGAGTTCGACATGGTATGACATGATGGATAGCTTTGTGATGGATCAAGACTTTACCAAGAGTGAAGTAGGTTCCAACCTTCAAGGTTGAATGCAAAATACTAGGATATGTTGATGACCTGAGAAGACAAACTCATAGAAGATGTTATGATACTAGAATGATGTTTGGGTTATCGTACTCAAACCAGAAAGCAAGAATGTGGTATCTTCCAAATGGATTTGCAAGATAAGATATGTTGCTGATAGAAGTAAGGTAAGAGTTGTGGCTAGAGGAAAGATGGAATTAATTCTAAAGAGACACTTACTCCAGGAAGCAAGGTACACTTCCTTCAAAACTATCATGGTAGTCTCTTCCATGATGAAGTAAAGACAAGCCTTCCTTAATGGTATGATTGAGGAAGAGTTTTACATCAAATAGTCACGAGGATTTGAAGTTGAAGATAGAAGGAATCAAGTATGCAAGTTGAAGAAGGCACTCTATGGCCTGAAGCAAGCTCCCAGAGCTTGGTATGGAAGAATAGATAGTTTCCTGATGAGCATGGGCTTTGCTAAGAGCAAAGTCGATCCTAACCTTTCCTACAAGGTTGTAGTAGATGTACCTATCATTCTATTACTATATGTGGATGACTTATTCTTGACATGGAATGGGAAAAAGATCATGGAAAGCAAGAAGAAACTAGCAGAAGAATTTGAGATGAAAGACCTTGGGTTAATGCATTATTTCTTAGGTTTGGAAGTATGGCAAAGTTCAGAAGGAATATTTATCAACCATGGAAAGTATGTGGTAGAGATATTGAAGAGATTCAATATGTTGGAATGCAAATTCATGGCCACACCCATGGACTCCAACCTAAAGCTGTTAGCTGATGACTCATTAGAGTTAGTGGATGTGACTCACTACAGACAGATCATTGGGTCAGTGATGAGATATCTGAAAGGGAGTATAGACTTTGGTCTATACTATGATGGTAGCCATGAGTATAGATTGTATGGCTACACAGTTGCAGATTGGGATGGAAGTATCTCAGACAAGAAAAGCACATCAGCTATATGCTTTTGGTATGCTATGAGTTCATGGTTTAGCAGGAAACAGTCCAGTTTCTCTTAGCACGGTTGAAGCAGAATACATAGCAGATTGCTCTACTAAGTTGTGAATCCATATGGCTTCAGAAGCTGATATCAGGTCTCTTTGACATGAAGATAGACTCTACAATGATTGTATATGATGACCATAGTTGTGATGACAAAGGACCCTGTGTTCCGACGTAACACGTAGAAATCCGGTATTTCTACATACAAGATAAGATGCAGATGATGATACTGTATATGTAGATGATGGTGATTCAGTATTTCTATACTAAATATATAGATGATGATGATTTCAGTATCCCAATACTGAAGATATAGATGATATTTCATCATTTACATACTATAGATACAGATGATGGTGATTTCGTATTTCTATACTGAATATATAGATGATGATGATTTCAGTATTCCCATACTGAAGATATAGATGATATTTCAGCATTTACATACTGTAGATATAGATGATGGTGATTCTGTATTTCCATACTGAATATATAGATGATGATGCTTTCAGTATTCACATACTAGAGATATAGATGGTGATAGATCAGTATTCAGATATTGAAGATGTAGATGATGATGGTTTGGATGATGATGTATCGATGAAGCCTCTGCCTCGAGTAGAGTTCGAACACTTTCGAGAAAAGCTTGGTGTTGTTCGGAAATACCTTCCTCAAAAGGGGGAGTAGTGACGTTGCAGTGGGATTGTATCATCCCTAGGAATTTTCCCTAAAGTAATCCAGAGACCTTGGCCCTCGAGAATGAAGAGGGATTGTATCATCCTGGGACATCTGTCCATAATAGATACGGTGACCTCGGTCATCGAGAACGTGATGGAATTGTATCATCCTTGCAAACCTTCCCTAAAGTGATCCGGAGACCTCGGTCTTCGAGAATGAAGTGGGATTGTATCATCCCTGGGCATTTTCCCTAAAGTGATCCGGAGACCTCGGTCCTCGAGAATGAAGAGGGATTGTATCATCCCGGGACATCTATCCATAATAGATCCGGTGACCTCGATCATCGAGAACGTGATGGGATTGTATCATCCTTGGGAACCTTCCCTAAAGTGATCTGGAGACCTCGGTCTTTGAGAATGAAGAGGGATTGTATCATCCTGGGACATCTGTCCATAATAGATCCGGTGGCTTCGGTCCTCAAGAATGTGGTAGGATTGCATCATCCTTGCACATAGTCCTAAAGTGATAGGGAGTGATTATCCCGTAATTGTATCCGATGACTTCGGTCGTCGAGAATGTGGTAGGATTGAATCATCCTTAGACTCAAGTCCTAAAGTTATAGGGAGTGAGTATCCCGTAATTGTATCCGGTGACTTCGGTTGTCGAGAATGTGGTAGGATTGCATCATCCTTGGACTCAAGTCCTAAAGTGATAGGGAGTGATTATCCCGTAATTGTATCCGGTGACTTCGGTCGTCGAGAATGTGGTAGGATTGCATCATCCTTGGACTCAAGTCCTAAAGTGATAGGGAGTGATTATCCCATAATTGTATCCGGTGACTTCGGTCGTCAAGAATGTGGTAGGATTGAATCGTCCTTGGACTTAGTCCTAAAGTGATAGGGACTGATTCTCCCGTAATCAATCCAGTAACTTCGGTTGTCGAGAATGTGGTGGGATTGTATCATCCCTGGACTTTAAGTCCAAAAGTGATCCAAAGACTTTTTTCTTTGAGTTGTGGATTGAAGGTTGTTGCTGATGATGATGATGACATACTGATCAAAAGATCAGAGTATGATGATGATGATGTACTGATCTAAAAGATCAAAGTATGATGATGACGCACTATGATTATGATGTTTATGATCGAAAGATCATAGTATGATGATGATGTTTCTGATCGAAAGATCAGAGTATGATGATGATGTTTCTGATCGAAAGATCAGAGTATGTTGATGATGTTTCTGATCGAAAGATCAGAGTATGATGATGATGTTTCTATGTTGATGATGTTTCTGATCGAAAGATCAGAATGTGATGATGATTATGATCGACGGATTAGAATATGATGATGATGATGTTGCTACTGATCGAGAGGTCAAAGTACTAAAGATGTTGTTGCTGATCGAAAAATCAAAGTGCTGAAGATGTTGCTGATTGAAAGTTAAAAATGCTGAAGATGTTGTTGCTGATTGGACAGTCAAAGTGCTAAAGATGTTGCTGATCGAAAGATCCAAGTGCTGAATATGTCATTGCTAATTGAAAGATCAAAATGATGAAGATGTTGTTGATCAAAGACTGAAGATGTTGCTGATGATGAAGATTGAAGATTGAAGGTGAAGACTACATGATGTTGAAAAGCTTCCAATGATCTATAGATGTGTTACCTTGCTGATGTTGATGATGTTCCCCCATCTCTTCTCTTGTTGTTGTTGATGTAGAATACCTTTCTCGTTAAGGGGGAGTGTTGAAATATTATAACTTCGAAGAATATTCTTTATGTATCTTTTGTGGTCCCCGATGGTCCAACCGGGAGAACCATTTGTATTTCATTGTACCCCGATGCTCCTAATCAGAAGAACTAATAAGAGTCATGAGGTAGTCCCCTCAAATTGTAAAGGTGGGTCATCAGCACCCCAGTATGGTTACTTGAGCCTACATGTGTAACTCGAGCCTACATGAGTTAACTTAAGCAGACATGTTAATTGAGTAAACTTTAAGTGAACGGATGAATATAAATAGAGGTGTAGTGCTCCTCAGTTGTGATATACACACTCACTTGGAATAGCGCACTTGTGGAGGAGAGGAGTTGCTGGAGAAGGAGGAGAATCAGGTTTTTTATCTCCTTGTTGGTTTTACCTTTTTCCCTTTTTGGGGGATCTATATTGAGGAAGCTTTTGCTGGGTTTTTCCCTTTAGGGTTTTCCCAGGATAAATATGTGTTGTTCTTGTGATGCTATTTCTTTCAGTGATCCTGTTTTATATGCTTTTATTATGAAAAATGAAATAATATACTGATGTCTTAGTTAAGCATATGAAAATTTAACATGAGATGAGTCATCCAACAAAAGCCTATTCAAAATCATCAAAAAACTACTGGAGACAAATCAGGAAAGTTGGGATTCTAAGCTTAAGTTTTCTTTTTGGGATGATAGGGTAACAGGCAAAAAATCTATAGGGACTTCTCCATTCAAGTTAGTTTATGGGACTGAAGCCATTTTTCCAATTCAGCTCATTCTACCTGTGGAAAAATTCTTTTAGGAAGAGGAAGATGAACCAAATGATATAGTGAGGAGGATGATGGATTTGGCGGAGTTGCATCAAGTCAGGGAACAAGTGATAGGAAAATCAGAAGCCCATCAACAGAGGATAAAGGTCATGTTTGACAAAAGGGAAAAAGTAGACAAATTTCAGGTTGGATATTGGGTCCTCAAGTGGGATGTTGTCAGACAGGACAAGGGAAAACATGGAAAGTTTGATTCTTTGTGGATTGGCCCTTTTGTGATAGCTAAGGCACATAAGAATAACACCTTCAAATTGCAGAATATAGAAGGGGAAGAGGTGTTGGATGGCCCAGTGAATGGGTGGTTTCTAAAACTTTACTTTATTTGAGGCTCTGAGGCTTTGTCATTGTAAATTAGTAGTTAGTAGGTTGTTCTTTGCTTATAGAATAAACTCCATGCCAAATGGAACATAAAATGATACTGTTAAGTTTTTAGTTGTTTTCAGGGAAAAGAATTTTGGTCTAGGATTCTTGGGACCTCACTCAGAGGTTCCCATCCCCAAGTAGGAGCCAGATGTTATCTCCCAAAATAAATATATTTTGATAGTATGAATAATTCGATTCATGTAATGAAATATCTGAGGATGACTAACAAATTGAAGGTCTCCATTTTTTATATGGTTGAAAAATTTGGAAGTTATAGCTTTTGATGGCTTAGGAGAGGTTCTTAATAGCTCATTAGACATAGAAAGGCTATGTTTCAGCAGCTAACTGTTTAACGTAGGATAAAATTAAACCATCGAAAGTGAGCTCGAGCGAGTAAAATGCAAAAACACTTTCGGTGGCTTAGGAGAGACTTCAAATGACTCATTAGCCATTGAAAAGTGTTGATTTTGGTAGCTTAGGGAAAAGACCAAGGAGGGTGTTAACCACTAAAAGAGGATAAAAAGAGACATGGATAAAGGTGCTTTGGGTGGCTTAGGAGAGACTTCAGACATCTCATTGGCCACCGAAAGGTGATGCTTTCAGAAGCTTAGCGAACAATTGACGACATGATTTAACCACTGAAAGTAGGAGAAAAGGAATTGGGGAAAACACGCTTTCGGTGGCTTAGGAGAAAGCACTGACATTTCATTAGCCACTGAAAGGATGATTTTTTTGTGGTTAAAAGGAATATTCGACGAGGCCACTATCCGTCGAAAGCTGGGTTTCAGCGCGACACTGGGAAAACGATTTTGGTGGCTTAAGCGAAAGGGATATCATTTATTTAGCCGCTGAAAGCCATGATTTCGATAGCAGAAAAACTCCCGAAGGATGTTAACTACCGAAAAGGTAAAATGTGGAAATGGTTAGAAAGCGATCAAATCAAACCCCGTCAGCAAGATAAATGTTCAGTGAAGGGCATGGCAATCCATTGAAAGGATGTGAGCCTACATAACTGCATGTGGAAGTAAGTGAAGGAGGTCGTTATAAAACTGATAAAGGACTGATAGGATCTGAAACCTTCATTTTTCTTCCACCTATCCAAAAGAACAACAGAAAATCTCACCAGGGATCTAGGTTGATTTGAAGTATGATTGTTGCGAAAGGGTTATCGAGAAGATCAACTGTAGCCATCACCTTATGACCTCAACATCCATCATGAAATCAAAATCCCTCATATTCAGTGCCAAAATCCCAGTACATTTCACCTTTGACCTTAGCATTTCTCTCCACCGGAAATCCATCTCTGAGAAGCAGCCTGCTAACACACTCTCATACAAAACTTAAGATTATTTTTGTAGGTACCCAGGGGTGGAATCTAGTAAGATGAAGAAGGGAGGACTTGCTCTCAAGAAGGATTTGGGAGATATCAGCTATTTGGAAGCACATCCAGAGGTCTGTAAACTTTTTTAGGATGCTGGATACTACAGGTTTTGTGAGAAGATACAAGGTTCCCATCAGCAGGTGGCTGAGGAATTTTCCCTCTCATTTGATGGCTCTAAGGTAGTCATAGGAAAAGAGGAATTTCACATATATGAAACCCTAATCACTGAAGTGGTTGAACTCCCTGGCATAGGAGAAAAATGGTTCAAAACCACCATACCAAAAGATGTAGAGTTCAGGTCTTACCTAAAGCCTAAGCTTAGAGGAGTGGTGTGGAACAAGAGTGTGCCATCATCTTGGTTAGAATATAGGTGGTAGCAACTATTGAATGCCATTGTGGTCTACATAACATGTGAAGGAAGATATGACAGAGCCATGATCTACCATTTCAAATTAATGAACCACTTCACAGGTAAAATCCCAGTAAATTTGCCCTTTTACTTACACAGGAGTCTGGGAAAAATGGCACAACAGGTGAAGGTTCATCCCACCAATATTGCTGGCAGATTGTCTCACCATGGTCTTATCCAACTATGTATCCAAGAGTTGCTGAAAAGATGGAATAAGGCATAGCCTTATTTCTTGTTTTGGAATGGATTTGAGACATGCCTTCATCCAGAAGAGAAGGGGATGTCTCCTTCCAAACATTCCAGCACACCAAGGAGTGGGAGAAGAAAGAGAAGGGATATATCCCCAACAAAAGTAGAAAAACCTCCCTCCTCTTCCAAATCCAAGAAGGTAAAAAGGAACTTGGATTCCAATGAGAAGGGCCAAGAACTGGCAACACACAGTGAGAATATTTTGAATCTTCCCTACTCAGATTCAAAAGAGGAACCAGAAGAAGGTGCAGACCTAGGTCTGCAGATTGTAGCAGTGACTAAAGAACTACCATCCCCTACAACAAAAGAACAAGAGGAACCAATAGAGAAGGCTTCCTCCAGCAATCCCAAAACTCAAAAGATAAATCAATTACTGAGGCAAGTGTATGAGATGGATATTTTGGAAAGGGAGATAAATAAAAATAATGAAATATTGACCAAGAGGAATAAGCAGTTGCATAATTCCTTCATAGAGATGAGAGGAATATACATCTTGCTAAAAATAAGAAACCTACGATTCATGAAAGACAATACTAGATTGTACAAAATGATTAGGCTCGAAATATTGCAGCTGAAGGAGGCCAAGGCAAACCCTAGCAGCCACCCCACATTGGAAACCCTAGCTGAAGCTGTAGTTAGCTTTCGGCCTCTAGAAACAAGCCAGGCTACTATCAACCCTCCTAGCACAGAGCCTGCTAAAGAAGAAAGCTGAGCAGATAAACCTAAAAGAACATTTTTGGAAGAAACCTAATAATTTTTTGAAAATAGGGATTTTAGTGGCTTAGGCGGACGCTGGGGCAGTTCATTAGCCACCGAAAGCATGGCTTTCGGCAGCTAACGGTTCCAATAGTCTGGCCTCTTAACCACTGAAAGCATACAAAGGCTTAAAATTAAATTTTGGCATGTAGGACCAGTTTTGGGAAAATATAGATGGCTCAGGGACAAAGTACGAAGATGAAGGATGTGGAGGAAAGCATCAGGAAAGGTCTGTTTCAGTTTTTCTATGACATAACAAAAGAAAGGGTCACCAACACTTAGCTGTCAAAATAAAATAGTGAATTAACCAGAAGAGGGCCAGTGATAGTGATTTCCAGTAGTTACCTTAGTTATCTGAAGGTTCATGCAGTGAACTAATTCTACAATTAGTTAGACAAGTAGTTAATTATGGTTTTTTTAAACCTAATTTGCAAAAAAAAATTATTTTGTTTATTTTTGTTAAAACAGATCCAAGTTTTCAGGATTTGAGTATTTTGTAAAGGCTATAAATCCTAAGACTTATTTTATTGAAAATGTTTGACTTCAAGGACTTGTAGACCATTGCTATTGTCAAGCTTATCATTTTACTCATGACCTAATATAAGCTCTTTTGTTATCATTTGTTCAAATTCCATTTCTTCCTTTTCTATGCTTATGCTTGAATGTGTTATTCAGATTATATTCAAGTTAGTTAATGTCTGATAGTTGTCACCCTATTGGCATGTTGATGTGATTTGAATTATAAGTGCTTTCCTTATCATGATTTAGCCATTTATATGTATCTGTTTTATGTATGAATCTTCGAGCATGATGAGTTCTCCATCCCTGCACCATATTGTCAACCTCTGAATAGTGGTAACTAAAAGCCTTGTACCTGATTGAGTTTCATGCATGTCTTGAGAGTGGAAGGTCATATAGGTCACCTGACTTGATCCATTTTAGAAAACCCCAAAAACATTGTAAGTTACCAAGTATCCTTGAGCTGCAACCTAGAGGAGTTTCTTGGAGTGATAACACAGCACATCATGTTGAGTCAAAAGTTTACCCTAGAACTATGCTTAGGCGCACTCCTATTCCTTTCCATGCATAGATATTTCATAGCACTAGTGGCATTGCACCTTCCATCCCAGTGGTGGAAGAAACCTCAAATGTCCATCTTAGACCTAGTGTTAGTAACCATATGCAGATACCATAACCAAAATGAGTGACCATTGGGAACACCACTTACATCCCTTCACATGTCCCTTCTTCCTCAAAGCCTACTCCTTAGAATGCATTTTTGACAACCCTTCCTCCCCCTCATTCACATGGTCCTTCGGGCTAGAATATTGCTACTAGCATGTTTTTACTGTGACTACTCACACGATAGTATCTTAGGGTCAAGTACCTCCTGTTGTGTCGGGAGATCATATCCCTGTTTCTGGATCATCTTATGGTACATCGCAAGGATTTCTCCATATCCCTAACTATGGACATTCTAATGGGATATCCCATGGGACACCTTATGGAGCTTCTCATGGACAATCTTATCGACCAAAGTATGGACATAACTATCAACCCTATGGGTGCGGGTATCAACAACCTGCTTAATCTTCCAATTATGGCTTTGTAGCACCGTATAATCAAGGTACGCCACATAACAATGCTTCCAAGAAGCCCTATACAGGTCAAATGGGAGGGGGTTATTTTGGCTAAGGCCATGGTATTTATAGCAAGCATCCTTACATGAACCAGAACTATAAGGGAGCATGGCATAGACTGGCTCAACCTAGTCTCCCTTTCCTCGCAACTTTGAACTTACCTGACTTATTGAGACTTATGAACGATCCGGTATCTCATGACCCGGACTGGACGTCCGTTCCTAACAAGATTCCTTCAGACATTCCCAAGTTTGAGGGAAAAGCTGAAGAAGATCCTAGTGAGCATGCCACTAATTTTCACCTTTGGTGCTCTTCCAATTCCTTACATGATGATTCAATCCGTTTGAGGCTATTTCAACACACCCTCATCAGGTCTGCAACGAAATGGTATATAGAATTACCAAGGGGGGAATGCATTTTATTTGATGACTTGGCCATGACTTACTTCAATCAATTTCAGCTACTTGTACGATACGACGTTGGTACCGAGCTCTTGTTGACATTTCGGCAAGACAAAGCCACATATATCTCGGATGATATTCAAGAGTGGTGTAGACGAAAGCAGTTGATTAAAGCCTTTATACCACCGGAATTTCTCCTTGAGTGGTTCCTCAAATCGTTGTTACCTTACATCGGGAAGGATGTTTCTACATCCGGAGTCCAGAACGAGGAAAAAGCAATATTTAGGGAACAAGAGTTGGATTTGATCTATGCTCAATCCGGACTTTTGTATGAGATTATACCTAATGCTCCACGATCTAGTTTCGATCCAAAGATCAATCCTAGACCACATGCCTATGGCATTGTGGGATGTACAAGTACCAAATATGTGGATTTGGTTGTGAAACAAGTGAGCCAATTATCATTTAATCAATCCGCATTGGAACAAGCCATGACTTTTTCTCAACCTACCCAAATGGTGAGTGTACTTTCCATGCAATTGTCAAACCAGAAGGGAAACCAGCAGCCTAGAGGGAATAAGAAAAAAAGGAAAAATAATCATAAGGGTGGGAATAAGAACGAAAATGCTAATTATAATGACAAGATTACTTGTAATGCTGGGAGGGACAAGAATACTAAATGTAAGATAAAGTTTCCTTGCAAGTTATGTAAGGAGGACCACCTCACTCACTTGTGCCCTTATATGGAAGATGCCTCAATGTTCATAGCATAGGTCCCAACTGTGCTAAGTAATATTTTACCCAGCAATCAAAATATGAACTCGAGGACCATTGATCCTCATTGTGCATCAGGTGGATATCAAAATATGATGGAGGCCAATACTGGTCATTGTTTTGTTAACATGGTGCATGCTATTGAGGTTGTGACTCATGCGAAGGATTATGGTTCGTCACAACCAGACCTTGGAAAGGAACCCGCTCCACCCAAGATCCCTTTATGTATCGAAAAACCTACAGATAAACCTGAAGTTGCACCTTGCATTCCTAAGGGATTCCTAAAGTGTTCAGGGCACAATCCTTATGCTCGAGCCTCCTAGAACTATTTCGTTGTCGAGGATTTCAGCCAAAATCCTTGTGAGATGTCCGCGCTTGAACTACTTTAGAATTGTCCTCTACAAAGGAGAGCCTTGCTTTCTTCTCTTGGGGTTGAGAATGATAAATCTTCTTTCGTTATCAAAATTGAAACCATGGGAATACAGCCTCACTTACCTTTTTATGTGTCTCTTTTGATTCATGTAGAGTGTCTTAATATGACCATCAAAAGCACTATTATTGATGAAGGCGTTGTTGCTTCTGTGATGTCTTTGTCATGTTGGATGGGTTTGGGTTCTCCTGAGTTGTCTCAATATACTACTATGTTGACATATTTTGATGGTATATCATTTCAACCGCATGGGATTCTTCCTTCTCTTAAGGTCCAATTGGGAGGGAATAACGTCGTGATCGAGGCCGAGGTGGTTGATGCGCCCCTTAACTACAATATTTTGTTGGACCGGAATTAGATGTATAGTATGCAAGCCGTAGCCTCTTCTCTCTTTAGAGTGGTATGATTTCCATTTAATTCGAATATCGTTATGATTTAATAGACATCATTCCATAATCTGAGTGTTAATGCATCATTGGGAACTTATATCTTGATTATTGATCATTCTCAGCTGGCAAGTAGGAGTGTGGGTGTGGGTATGTATCCATCTCTTATGGGAAGATTTACTTGTCCTGCTCCCGTTCATATGATCGAATCTAGTTTTGGTAAGGATTCATCCTCGTTGAATTCGGTGTCTTTTCACACTACCCATATGCAAGATCCATGGATTCTTCCTTCACCAAGTCCTTCGATTGGACCTATCGAAATGGATGTGTCGTTTCCTGCAACGATGGTAGCATATCAAGCAAATATTGGTCAGGTTGCATAGCCTAGTCGTTCCTCTTCACAGATGGAGGAGGAGGACCTATATGTGTTGCCTGCATGGGAATTTGAGTCCTCTCACACACATGATTTCCTTGACGATGTTTTTCCATCAGATGAAGCCATTATTGAGACCATGTCTAGGGTTGAGTCACCTTGGGAAGAATTACATCATCGATCATATTTTCTTCCTGAACTCCACCTTATGGAGTGTGATGACTTTAGGGAGATTCTTAGCGAGAATATTGGTAGTCCCATGGTTCCATTGAGCTCTCCTGGTCAAATGGCCAATGGGAAAATGGTGAATTTATCCCCTACTATTCCTATCAATATTTCTCATGATCCTGTCAAAGTTGAGAATGTCTACAATGGGGTAGGTTGTTCCCCTAATGGGATCAAGGAGTATACCGAGCTATTTAAAAAGTTTTGTGACAGATTTTCTTGGTCATAGGAGGAAATGCCAGGTATTGAACCTCGTATTATCGAACATGAGATTGAGACCTATTTGGATACGAAGTTGGTTCGACAACATTTGCATTTGATGAATCCTAGAAAAGCACCCACCATTAAGGCTGAGATAGAGAAACTATTGAAATCCAGTTTCATCTATCCCATTCCCTTTACAGAGTGGGTTTCAAGTTCCATTCCGGTTGATAAGAAGTAGGGAGTGATCGGTATATGCACTGATTTCCATGATTTAAATCGTTCTTGTCCCAAGGATAATTTTCCCAAACCATTTATCGATCAGATTTTGGGTGAGTGTGCGGGAAACGAGGTATTCTTCTTCATGGATGGATTTTTTGGATATAATCAGATTTAGATCAAACCCGAGGATCAACATAAGACTGCATTTATTTGTCCTTGGGTTACTTTTGCATATTGGAAGATGCCTTTCGGCCTTAAAAACGTCGGAGCTATATTTCAGCAGGATATGACCTTAATTTTTCGTGATATTAAAACAATTATCGAAGTGTATTTGGATGACCTTATTGCTCATTCTTGTTTGAGAGTCAGTCATCCATTCCATTTGAGATTAGTATTCAAAAGATGCCACCATTACGAGGTTCGGTTAAATCCTCATAAGTCCATATTTTGCATGACTGTTGGTTTCTTGCTACGGTTCATCGTGTCGAGGGAGGGTATAAGAGTCGATCCCTTAAAGGTTGAGGCAATACTTCAATTGTCTCCCCCGCATAATATTATACATCTTCAGTGTTTGCAAGGTATGGAAAATTTCTTGTAGAGATTTGTAGTTAATTTTTCCAATTTGACTAAACGCTTTATGCGCTTTTAAAGAAGGACACTCCTTTTTACTTGGATGAGTGAGACCATTAGACATTTGATGCTCTTAGGAAATCCTTAGCATCAGCTCCCATGCTTATTCCACCAAAGTATAGCTGTGATTTCTTGATTTATGTGGCTGCTTCCATGGAGACGGTTGGTATGGTTTTGGTTTAGGAGGATGAGGAGCTCCACGATCATGTCGTATATTATTTGAGCTGAAACCTTATTGATGCGGAAATCCATTATTCCCATGTGGAGAAACTTGCCTTGGCCACCGTTCATGTGGTCTAGAGATTGATACATTACATTATCCTTCGCAGAACCATGGTTGTAGCTCATATCAATCTGTTTTATTTCGTCCTCACTCGAAGGATGATTTGGGGAAAATACAATAAATGGATTGCTATTTTGCAAGAGTTCGATCTTGAATTCGTTTCGGCGAAATCGAAGAAATCGTTGATCTTTGCAGAGATCATATCTGATTTTGCAAGTTTGGAGGAGGAAGAGGTTTATGAAAATACATTTGTCGATGAGCATATTTTCCTTATCTCAACTTTGGACCCGTGGTATGGGAATATCATTGTGTATTTGCAAACGTTGAAGGTCCCTACTCACCTTTCATGGGATGAGCGACAACAATTATGTCATGTAGCTAAGAACTACCTTATAGTGTATAAAACTTTGTACCGATGTGGGGTAGATTCCATTTTTCATTATTGTTTAACCCTTTATGAGGATGAGGTTGTGCTAAATGATTGCCAAGGATGGGTGTGTGGTGGTCATTTATCTGGGATTTCTACAACCCAAAAAATATTGAGAGTAGGATATTTTTGGCCATCGATCTTCAAAGATTGTGTTAATGTAGTCAAGAAGTGTCACCGTTGCTAGGTGTTTGTATGCAATATGTGCTCACATCCTACACCATTACATCCTATTGACACCGTCGATCCCTTCATCGATTGGGGGCTTGAATTTATGGATTGCAACCCAACTTCGACAAGGGGGCATCATCACATTGTAGTGGTTGTAGATTATTTCATGAAATGGGTATAGTGTATGCCCATGGTTAAATCCAATGGTGAGACAGCCATGAATTTCATTTTCAACTAAATTATTACTCAGTTTGGCATTTCGAAAGAGCTTGTCACTAACCATGGTAGGCACTTTCAGAATAAAATGATGGAACAGTTGGCTTCAAAGTTAGGGTATAAGCAGGAGCACTCCTCTTCTTATTACCCTCAAGAGTATGGACAGGTTGAAGCAGTGAATAAATCACTTAAGTCCATTCTCCAACGAACCATCACACAAAGAAAGATGAATTGGCATATCATGTTACTATCCAGCTTTGTGGGCCTATAGATTCACGGTTAAGACCGCCACCGGTTTCTCTCCATATCAGCTTGTACATGGGGTGGAGTCTATCTTGCTGGTTGAATGCGAAATCCTTTCGTTGAAGTTAGCTATAGAGCTTTTACTAGACACTTTCACATTGGAAGAACATTTGGTCCACTTAGAGAAGCTTGATGAGCAGCGTCGAGATGCCTTAGTGGCTTTAGAAGTAAATAAGCACTGTGTCAAGGTCCAATATGACAAGTCTATCCATCCAAAAAAGTTTAGTGAAGGTGATTTGGTCCTTTTGTGGGATCAAGATAAAGAACCCTTGGGGTTAGGGAATTTTAACCCCATGTGGCGTGGTCCTTACATGGTAAAACGTGTGTTAGAGAAGGGCGCCTATGAGCTAGTGGATTATGAAGGGACAGCCTTAGCGGAGACTAGAAATGGGCTCTATCTTAAAAAATACTATGCATGATCTTCAGCTGGGGCTGATTGTTGTATATTATTGTACAGTTTTAAGTTGCATAGTTAGGTTTTCTTATGTTGATCGGGTTTGTTGATTGGCTTTTGTTTTTTCTGGGAGATGTAGATGGAGTCTTCCATTTACATAGTATTCGTCAATGGTGCTAGCCGTCACACTCAAAACTTAGCCTTGGCTGCTTGGGTAATTTATACTCCTACGGGTCAAGTATTGTCTTCAGGAGGCATATGTTTACGAACTTCTTTGAATAATGTTGTTGAATAAAGTGCCATTATTGAGTTATTGCATGATGCCATTTCACATGGTGTTCTCTCTCTTGAGTTACATCTTGATTCATAGTTAGTGTTTTCACAACTTCATGGCTCGTATCATATTAGGGATCCAATCTTATTACAAAGATTCTTACGTGTGAGATTGCTACAACGACAATTTGAAAATATAACATACATTCATGATACAAGAATTTTTAATCAAGTTGTTGACTCATATGTTAACTATGTGTTAGATTGGCATTTGTTTCATAGACAATAAGCATATCACAAACATACACTTTTGCACACATGTAAATTATAAAATTGATCATCATAAAATGTTTTCATTAACTTCCAAAATGTGACATCATAATACATAAGTGTCATAATACACAATCGTACAAAAAGAAATACTCTGAGGTATCTAATCCTGAGGAGGAGGTGGACGGTTCTGATCGTGGTAACACACCACATCTCTAGCTAGCCATTGAAATAATTGAACCCATGCCCATGGTACACAAACCACCTGGCGTTGCATGGCCTCAGGAAAGTCCTCTACTTGCGCCATGGGTACGCTGTGTGTCAAGCATACGAAGTTTGTGTGAATGCTTTGGAGCGTCCGCTCCACATCCACACCCATGATATCGTCTCCTCTTGCCCTCCATCTATGATAAGGGAACCCATCTGGTCACTGTGGTCCAACATGTGCATACACATGATAGATTGTCACTATGTGTCATCACATCAAAACATATTTTTTGAGTCAATATATCAAAAAACACAAAAAATTTAATAATTCAAAAAACTTAAAAATTGGGTTTGGGATTCATCACCTATCTCGCCATATGTTGTTCCTGGTGGTAGGGACATTTTCAAATCTCCACGAAAGTCTATCCTGGTATAGGGATAGTCATCGATGGAAATGATCTGCCTCCACCACTATGTAAAGAAGTCTGCTGGGTAGGGGTTAGCCACCCTACCTCCACCGAGTCTATGCATAACATTTTCCCTAAATCGTTTGGTCGATTCTCGAACTCTGTGTGGAGGAATCTCCAATCTAGGGCTTATATCTAGTACATGATCAGAGAAGAAAGTGCTCAGTATGCTACAAAAATTGAAGTTTCTCATCCTTCCCATCTTGCAGTCACTGAGCTGCTCCTTCATGTTGCTCAATAGTGCAGTGCTCCAATCATACACTGTGGGTCTCATACACTCCACCGCATAGAACATTAGTGGTCGAGAGGCCTGGTCGAGTGAAGCTAATCCTTCTATCCTGCCTAATGCCAATAGTATGGCCTTCAGTCCTAGTACCTGGATAGAGGTTTTCAGGATTTGATTCCCAACCTTTTTCGTGTTTGGAAATCAGTACACCACAATGTCATCATTGATGGTCAATCCACCTCCAGGCCCACGAGATCGGAGATTTAATGCCTCTCCTCGTCAGGATAAACCAGTGATAAAATATATGTCCTCAATTTCTATACTGAGTGGCATCCCATCAATGTGAAAAATATCAGAGTCTAGATCCCAGTAATCCACTGGCATCTGGAGGAGTCTTGTTTTGGCGCTCAGGCTACCAAGACACCAAAACTTATACAAACCACACGTACGTAATTGTTGTTGGGCCATTAAGTCACCTTGCACGACCACTTCCACATCACCATGTTCCCTCTCCCTCCATTCTAAAACCATCCTACACAAAAAACCAGAATTTTGATTAATATTTTCCCTTGAAAATCTCATTTGCGGCCGCATATGCGACTGCTTGTAAAATAGCCACGTATGTACATGGGTTTCGGCATTTTTTCTGCATATGGCCAGCCCTATACGCGGAAAAAACCCTGATACCTGTGTGGGTTGAAACACACAATTTAGGATGGCTTAGAAAATTAAATGGGCCATGAAAACTTAAAAAAATTGCATGAAATAGGAAGAGGAGCACATGAGGAGTTACCTGGATCAAACGGTGTCGAATTTCGCCGGACGATGCTCCCAGAATTCGTGTTGGAAGTTTTGAGCTCAAATGGGTAAAAATTTCAAATGTTTTTACTATTTATAGAAAAAAATTGAAATTTTTTGCCCACTTTCTATAGGTTTGACCATTTTTGACAATTTTGGACTGTTTTGAACTAATTTGATGATGTAGGAGTCCGTTTTGAGTGCGCGTTGACCATGGTTTTGACTTGTTAATGCCGTTTTTAGGTATTATGTCTAGACCGGCATATAGGTTAGGATTCACATCCGTTTTTCAGTTTGCATGACCTTATGATCATNGTACGAACCCATTCTATCTTGTCACGGAACCTTCTTGTTGCTTTTAGAAGTGACATGATGTGAATGGTAGAGCTTGACCATACATGGGTACTCTAGTTAGATCCTATTTTGCATTTGGTTCCCATGCCAACATTTTTCCTTTAGGGTGTGTGAGTCCTTTGTATACTATCGCCATGACTTTGCACAAGAGCTTCATACTCCTCTTGATCGTTTTGCTGGCCTTTTTTCCAGGACTCCCTTATGTCAAGTTGTAATTGCATTATCATGAGTTTTTCTTTCCTTACTGATCCTTATGCTGGCTTCCCTAACTTCGATTATCAGCCATAT
The DNA here is from genome assembly GCA_001517045.1 of Pseudotsuga menziesii. Lineage (NCBI taxonomy): Eukaryota > Viridiplantae > Streptophyta > Pinopsida > Pinales > Pinaceae > Pseudotsuga > Pseudotsuga menziesii. The sequence continues at coordinate 7,117 of LPNX010977022.1, read as the reverse complement.
AGCCTGAGCTTGTCTCATGTATAGACAAGTAGAGCCATCTTATATATCTTTTGCATCTTGATTCCGCATTTTCACTGGGAGGGGACTTTTCATCGAGTGTCATTATCCTACACATGTTTCCTTGCATTGAGAATAGGCATGTTCTGCTGCATGGAACTAGTTTGTTTGCCCCTTGACACTTGTTGGAGGAGCTAGTCGATAAGCCAACTAAGTCGATTAGTCAGATAATGGGAGATTAGGTCAGCCACATAAGGTCATGTTGGTTGACTGAACTGACATGTAGCTATTTGTAATTGTTTGTAAATCATATATATTAGGCCATTGAGATAGATGAGAACGCGATTCAGTTCTGTGTTTTGTATGGACCCTTATAATATAATATAATCTGTTATTCCGCATCTGTGTTCCTATTTCTTGTCTCTGTTGTGTATGTATGCTTTAAAGTTTATTATTGGTAACCCTCTCTGATTCGTGAGATTACAATAACAATCATCTCCTCCTAGTCTATAACTGTAAAGCACTTTTATTATTTTTCAAGTTTTTCAAAATATTTGAAAAAGTCCAAAAAAAAAAACCAAAAATCCATACAGGAAAAGATGTTATCATTGGTAGCAATCGAGTCGTGTCACCTTTGAACAGAGCACTGTATAGCACATCTATTAGTTGGGTTAATAGTTTGAATTTAGGAGTTTTACTTATTTCTTTGAGTTTATCTCCACCGAATGGTTAAGCTTCCAGTCCCTATGGAGCCTCTGTTGATGCCTCCTGTGTCGCAGAGATGTCCTAGTTTTGTATATTGAGTCTATGCTACCTACATTCAGTCCCCATTCTCCTTTATGGTCTTATTCAAAGGAAGTTGAAGCCCGAGTCGACCATTCCTCAGTTTTCTTGACTTTGCATGTCATCCATTCTAGGTATTGGTACTGGTTCATGCACATTATGATCGAGTCCTTCCACATTATACAACTTTGCGTAGTACCTCATGTTGGATGATGGGGGGTGCCTTAATTCCCTCCTTCCAATGGATTTCATCCCATCGACTTCAGAGAATTTATTCTGGGATAGGATTCTAGAGTCATTTTGAGTGCCTTGAGACTTGCAGTCATCAGTGGCAGGTCCTCTCATCATCGATAGTTTTTGGAATACATCAACGTCCCCTGATCAATGGATTCTTCCAAGTGTTCGACCTAAACAAATTTATTCACACTTGTTAGATTTCACTCTAGTACCTTGATTCCCATTTTCGTTATTGGTGGGTGATCTCGAGTCTGTCAACGATATACATCAATGAATGGTAATCAGACGATGGACTAATATGTTCGACCTCAACACCTCTATTCACATAGTAGGACATGTACTCGTAGTGGTTTGTTTAGAAGAATTTCCAGATTGGTGGCATTTCATATGTGCTACCTCCTTGATCATGCCGGTGTTCATGAGATTTCAGCTCTTGTGACTTGATTCCAATGTATGTCAGATATCTTCGGCCATTATGGAGATCTTGATCCATTGTATATCTTCATCTTTCATGGAGATCATGATCCTTTGTATATGTTCATCATGGAGATTCTGATCTATCTATATTGTATGTGGCAATGACCACAGATGTCATATTTTGTATCATGCCTATTCATGGCCATTGTACTCTTATGTATTCGGGACTCCTGTATGTACTTTCAGTCATATGCAGAGATATTTGTAATGTATTTTTGAATGGCTGGTTCTTCCACCTAGTTCCTCATCACTCCACTTCTGGGATGGACTTATAATGTATTTTGGCCATCGTATCACCCCTCTAACCTCACACCTTGGGGGGCATCTGTTACAGCTGATTTTACCACACATGGTAGAAAACACATTTATGGCCTTCCTTATCCCTCTGCAAACTCTTTAGACCCCATGTACTATTTTTGTACGTTTGATGTTTCCATGATCATCCCTAAAAACACCTGTTATTTTCCATACATGACTTTTTAACCCTTTCTCGCGTATATAAGCGGATATAACCCTTAAACTCATGTACATCGGGATGTGTGCAAAAGGCCAAATATTTTTGTAGTTTTCCTTGATGTGGATCCGAGTCACTTGTCTCTTGGCCTTCCATATGCCTTGAGATTGCTCAGATTTGACCTTCCATTACCCCATTGAAGCACTATATAAACCCTTTGGATACATTGAAAGAAGAGGAATTGAAGAGCAAGAAAACTATAATCCATTGTTGCCATAGCTTATACTTGAGTCTGCATCCCTTTGTTCCTTGGAGCACTTGGTGTTCTTTCCAAGCTTGCCTTTGCTTGTAATATTGATATTGAGAGACAGAGGATTGAGGTGGTGGAGGCCCAAGTGGAGGACTCAGTTTCTCTGGTTCACAGACATGCCAACAGAGGTTGTCATTCTTGTAATCTCTGATTTATATTAATAGAATTATCTTTTCCTATCCAATGATGTGCATTTAAATGAATATTGAATCCATGGATGCTTTTAATTGCTTATACATTAATGATTATATATGCTAGAGTAGGTCTACCACCATTATATAGCATGCTTGTCTTGTTTGCTGATTGTTGAGAGAGCAAATTGTTAACATAAGCGGGATTCGAAAAGCTCAACGAGGATCTACATCAACCATCCAGAATAAGGTATGTTTTGAGATCGTTTAGTGTTAGATGTTTTATTTCTCTTACATATTGGGAAGGGATTGATTTTTGTAGTTACTCTGTCTGTTGTGGTACCCCAAGCCATAGGAATTTTTCTCCATAACATGGTCACTAATAAATATGCTACTTATGTATATTGTTTTATATTTTTGTATATTTTTTTAAATTTTTTTGTTATAATATAACAACTATGTTGTCAATATCTCATAGACCCATTTTCTAACATTAGAATTCTCGCCAAGCTTTGGTTTATTTATGAAGTACCGTCATGTTTAACTATCTCGATGGTTTATTATCCCAAAGCCGAATTTACATTGTAGGAAATATTATAAGTTTTTTTACTTTTATTTATATAAACATTATCAAAAAAACATTTGATAAAATATATACAATTCATAATAAAAATCTAAATAACCACAGCCTGCTTGTGGTAGATGTACATGTAAATTTGTAAAATTAAAAATGAATCCATATCCATTAATCACAGAAAAAATAATTATCTATATGAATCACTTCAGTCCATGCCCATTGCTTACTTACCGACCTTTCATTAAAGGTGTAATTGATATAATTGCCATGAAAATTGGTGTCGCATATCATTTGGGGATTTTATGCGTCATAGTTTATGTTTTATGTTTAATTTTTGAGTTCATAGTTATCAATAATTTGTAAGAGAAAAATCATAAAAATAAGAGTTATGTTATAATATCGAATATTAATAAAACTTTGCATTTAACTTCTGTTTAAGGGTAATAGTTAGTTAATAGGCAAATAACTCACACTTATTTTTAAGGAGTTCACAAAAAGCCCAATTTTATTATCACTTTTATCCATTTGTGAAGAAAGAAACACTAAAAAATGTTGCATATTTGTTTTATTATATTTTAAAAAAATTGCAAATGTATCTTCACATATTATTGAATTTGAAAAACAAAACCTTTTTAAAATAAATATTATTGAATTTGAAAAACAAAAGTTTTAAAAAATAAATATTAATTACATTCTTCCAAATCTAAACGTGACCTTATCAAAATGTATAAACATGACTAAATTTGTGCACATAGAGAAGGTGTAAAAATTTGTCAACATTAAGAAGGTGTACGAATTTGTCAACATAAAAAAGGTGTACAAATTCGTCAACATTAATATTTATCTAATGCTATGAATTTTTTTAATATGTAATTATTCATTGAATTTTTTTAATATGTAATTATTCATTTTATTTATCGAAGAGGTTAGGTGAGATATTACTTATGACTCGTGAAGGTAAGTAAGGGTGAGATATTCCTTGACTCATGAAGAGTCTTAATCAATAATTGCTTGAGAAGGATGGAGAAAATCATAAATTTTCTTCTCAAACTTTTGAAAATGGGACCTTCCAAGGGAACACATCTAAACTAGAGTTGACTTGGTGAAGAATACATAGCGTTCATTTCCTTCAATGCATCGGAGGTGTTCTTATTCACCTAGAACTTCATCTATGCAATTTTTTTTTCTATATGCATGTGTGTAGATGTATGTATTTCATTTTTTATTATTTTTTATTGTTTAACACTATTCTCCTTTAATTACATAGGTCATGAGGGTCTCGCCTCCCTTACCAAGTTTAATTTAGTAAGTGTATTTACCCTATCGTGACTCAGACTTGCTTCAATGGTGGTATCAATGAGCAAAAGAACAATTTTTATTGCATTTGTAGTATTACATTAATTTAGTTATTCGTTACATTGGTTAAATATTGACATATAGACATCCACATTGCAACTTATAGGTATTCCTCCTATGGATAGGGTTTCGTTCCTTGTAGGGTTTAGTGCTTCTTCTAGACATAACCCAGGTACTTGGTGTTCAACTTATACTTATCTTTGGTTTTAATTCTAATTTTTCTTTATATGTGAATATTTATTTTATTGTTAGCTTGTTTAAGTTGCACTGGCTTGTGTTGCTGGTCAACTTAAATATATAAAATTTAAAAAGTGTTTTATATAATTTTACAAAATGGAAAATAATGAGCATAGCGATAGGATTTAATGATCAAAATTTTGTCAATTCAATACTTTTGTAATATAAAACTAACCCTTTTACCATTATATTTACACCCTAAAGTATATCCATTCATGTAAAGTAAGCCTCAACATTCATGCATATTTTGATGTAGAAAAGCCATTCAATTTTCTTAATTATTTTATAAGATTCTCCCATTTCCACTTCATACTTTTCTTACGTATAACTAGGAATTGCTAAAATTTTTTAATAACAAACATTATTTGATATTACAAAATTGGATTATTTTATTTTATTAGAAGTTGGAAATTCTAATTGTTTTTCTACTCTGTGGCATACTTGCTCATTATGTGTATTAATACTTTTTATTGCATTAAATAGAATGCTATAGTACTTTGCATTCTTGTACATGAAATTTGCCACAGATAATGCTATTATCAGCTTAGGTATTCATTCGATCTAAGTTTTATATGTGTTTGATGGCTATCATTTTATATATAGTTTATCAATATTTCATATATATCATTTTTGGTTTTGGTTTATTAGCTTCACTTGTAAGGATATAACTTAGTTTCAACATATATTATCCACACAAATCTATATCACTTATAGCAAAAATTGTCACTTGCCTCTACATATTTACTTATACTAATTAGCAAAGTCGGGGACATTGCCACCTCGTGGCTCTTGTTAGGATCATAATCATGATTATAATTCTTATATGAAAGGCATATGTCTTAATTTTGTTTTGAAACGGACATGAATATAGGTGAAAATTTAAATTCTTATTTACGTAACTATGTTTTATCATTAATATGAAATGGTATCATATAAGTTTCAACATTTGTATATCTTCATAATTATTGCATGCTTGAAAATTAACTATGGAGAACTTCCCCTCTCCTGTAATGATACAAAAAAAATTAGATATAACTAAATAAAACTTAACTAACTGTTGTTAAGTCCGTTGATTGTAAGAATAAATGTAGAGGAAGTGAATGAAATTTATTGCATCTTATGAATGAACCAAATCCGAGATACCTACATGATTGTTATAAAGGATTTCACCACACTAGGTGAATCACACATTGTATGGCCTTCCCCTATCCCGCTGCAGACTCATTATTCCCTATGGACCATTTATTTTCTTTTGATGTATCATTGACCATCCCTAAAAACATTAGAAAAATGATATAGACGGCCTTTTCCCTGATAACCGCGTACATACGCGGATATTCCCTCTATAGTCGCGTACATCGGGATGTGTGCATAATCCAAAACTGTTGGATCGTTCCTTGCCTTGAATCCGACTCATATGAATCCTGGCCTTCCATATGCCTTCAGATCGCACGGATTCGACCTTTCAGTATCACTTTGGAAAGCTATATAAGGAACCATTGAGACATTGAAAGCATAAGAGAGAATTGAGAGTAGCGAAACTATAGTCCATTGTTGCCAGAACTATACTTGAGTCTGCATCTCTTTGTCCCTTTGGAGCACTGTTGTGTTCTTCTCAAGCTTGCGTTTGTTAGTGAGCTTTCTATCGGAGTGATGGAGGATTGAGGTGGTGGAGGCCCAAGTGGGGGATTCAGTTTCTCTGGTTCGCAGACGTGCCGTCAGAGGTTGTCACTTGTAATCTCTGATTCATATTAATAGAAATATATTTTCCTGTCCAGTAATGTGTGTTTGACTGAATGTTGCATCCATTGGAATATGTCAAATGCTTATACATTATTGATTATATATGCTAGAATAGATCTAACACCATGAAATATAGTATGCTTGTATTGTTTACTTGTTGTTGAGGACGTGTTATAACAATTCAAGCTGAAGATTGGAAAGCTCAACGGGGATCTACTTCAACCCTCCGGAATAAGGTACGAGGTTCGATCCTTTAGTGTTAGATGCTTTTATTTCTATTGCATATTGGAGAAGATTGATTTCTGGAGTCTAGCTGTCTGTTGTGGTACCCCAAGCCATAGGAATTTATCTCCGTAACAGAATTGGCGACTCCGCTGGGGATGTCCCTTGTTTTTATTTTGGGGTTTACAGGCACAATGGGCTTGATATTATTGACTTGCTCTCTACTTCTCCTTGTTTCTGTGTCACATTTTATAGTATGTTCATCCATTGACACTCCCCTTTATTTGTTTGACCCTTGGCCTGCTTTTTACCACTGCCTTCTCTGTCCACGCGGGTTCTTGGCCAAAAGTCGCGTATATTGGCTTTTCCACGCGGATTTTGGGCCTAAAGTCACGTACATACGCAGCTGTTCTTTATACAGTCACGTACATCCTCCCTTTTGGTGAGTTTGATGTTGGGGGAAGTTGCTGGGTGGGTTGTGAGTATGGTTGGGTCTTCCTTGGGTCCGATGTTGTCTGTTGGATGCCTCTTTTGTGACCAGAGACCGCTCTTTCATTTATTTTTCTTTGAAAGTAGTTGTAGTCATTTTTCCT
>LPNX010977007.1:1135656-1238015 GCA_001517045.1 Pseudotsuga menziesii | reverse complement strand
AATCCTTCTTAACAAGGTTGCTGCTAACAGATTTGACTCCTCTGTAGTAATAGTGTACACATAAAAACAAAATCTCTGCACACATTGGCACCTAGGTATAAGATTAACAATTAATAAATTTATATAAATCTAAAAATTGTATTACAAATTTATGCTATGTTTCAAATCTTTTTTACTTTTAGTTTTAATAAACGATTATATAATTTTTAATATTTTATGTCTTTCTTTGAGTTCCTCCTTATAAATATGACATAACCTTATTTTTAATTTTTTTTTTAATTTCAAAAATAAACTGCAACTCTCTTCTCTGCATCTTTAACTATCTCCAAACTTACTTTGCATTCCCATAACCTTAAATTATGATTAATTTCAAACATTAAACTATAGACTAACTTAAATTAATATTAAATTAACTTTAAATTATAAATTAACTTAACTTATTTTAAACTTTAATTTAATTTAATATTAAACTTTAAATTATATATTAAATTAATTTAATTTTAAAACTTCTTATTTTAATATTTAAAATAATAAATATAATTAATTAATTAAACACCACCTCACTGTGGCATGTGAAAAGTTGTTCTAGACACATTGTAACTCCCCTATCAAAATTTATGTTTCTCAAAAACCTATACTTAAATATACATCAAATTTAAAAGAGAAGGAATATAACATAGCTTTAATAAATAAATACATTTTTCTTAAATGTGAATATGGATACATAATCATGTAAATTGTCTTAAAAATAGTTCATTAATATATTTAATTAAAATAATATTTTGTTGTTCAAATATATTTATATTTTATGTTTTTAGTTATAAGTTAAATTTACATTATTGTATATTTTATGTTTTTTTAAATAATATTTTTAAATTATTTTTTTTATAAAAAACCATTTTCTATAAGTTGAATCTAATGAAATATGTCACATTTATCATGCTGACCTTACACATATAAACTTTAAAATAAAATTAAAAGATATATATAATAAACAAACATTGTAAAATACATTATTTTTTAATATAAATTTATTTCCATTTCAATTCAATTTCAAACTCCAATTATCTAGCCAGCAATTTCAAATTGTAGGTACAAGGATAATTTGTAAGGATGAGGAATTTTAAAGCTGGACTCATTTTTACATTGTTAAAGGTAATTTTTTCTCAAATTTGTAATCAACTTGGAAGCACTGTAAGGAACAAGCAAAACACCTTTCATTGCTAGAATTTTGCAATGTAAAAATAGCATTGGGAGTATTATCTATTACTCAAATCACAATTTGGATTTGGACTATTTAGGTAGTTTTTAAAATTAATTCATCCTTCATGGTTAGAATTTTGCAATGTAAAATAGCTTAGAGAGTATTATACATTACTCAAATCACAATTTGGACTATTTAGGTAGTTTCAAATTTGGTAATTAAATGTGATCATTAATATAGCATACCAATTTGTGATTGTTGAGATTGTATAATTTTTAAAAATGTATCCATTTTCAAATTATAAAATTTATAAAACTATTTTTAAATATAAAAAACTTGATTTTTTATTGACAAAGTTTTTAAACTTCTCCATATATATTGTCTAAAACAAATTGAAATGATAACAATGTATGTATCCATTCCGGCGATTTGAACCTGCGATCCTGCAATTTGAACACAATTTTTAGGTTTTGTAAACTACTGAGAGCGAGATCCGGACCTGCTGAGAGATCCAGCGATTTGAACCTGCGAAAAGATCAGGATTGAACTCGGATCCATCTGACCAGAAAAGGGTTGGAAGGCCATTTGGAAGTTGTATCAGTTCGCAATCTATACCGCTCGCATTCTCTGCGGTTCGCGATCTATACCGTCCGCTCTCTTCAAACCTCAAGTGCGCATACTCAAATACTAACTCTGCGGAGCAAGTATTATATAGCTATTTTGGGCAGCCACCTCAGGTGCGAATACTCTTCAAGCCTCAGACACCTCAGGTTTCTCTCCTGCGGCTCGGTTTTCTCGATTATTTTCTTCTGTGGCCCGAAGATACACTGCGGATATATAGCATGGATCTTGACTACGGTTCTACTGTGGATTCTGATTTGAATCTCTGCGACTTTGGTTGGATCTCCATCGACTCCAATATTAGCGTCTAGGGTTCGTTTCACACTCAAGTCTCAGGTGCACACATTCTTTATCTCATCTCTTCTATTTTAATACATATCTACTGCTCATTTGCTCACAAATATGAATAAATCACCGCACCTACCAAAGACTGTCAAAGGTAGACCTAGCTCAATTACTCTAAATAGCATTTATGAATATTTAGAGTCTTTAGAGAAACATAGAGAAGAAAGAGAAATCAAATTACAAACAGAATTAGAAGCCATGCTGGAAAATAAATGTACTTCTCTTGAAAATGGGATTCAAAAACAAATAGAAAATAAAATAACAATACTGGAGAATAAAATGGAGACACTTGAGGTTAGACTACATGCTATAGAAAACCAGAGCCAATATACGAACCAAACATCCCAACAAGAAGACATCAATACTTTAGAAAGCCTTAAAATGATAGACATGATTAAGGAGCTAGAAGCAAAAGTTAATAACAACTTCACCCTAAACACTGTAGCAGATAAATTAGATATCAAACCCATTAAAGAGGAAATGAAAAAATTGATAGAATTAGATCATGAGCGTAAAAAAAGGGCCTTGAACCTTATAATCTTCGGTTTGAAAGAGGAGGAAGGCGAGAATACTTTAGCCATAGCCCAGACTGAACTATACAATAGATTACAAATTGAAACAACATGTCTAACAGAAGCAACAAGGTTGGGGAAATTAACTGAGAATAAAGGAAGGTTAATCCGGGTAAAAGTAAGCTCTACTGACCAAAAACATGACATGCTTAGTAAAAACTCAAGTCTAAAAGGAACTGGCATATTCATAAATGAAGATCTCATTCCAGAAGATCAAGCAGAATTAAGAAAGGAGGTTCAAAAGGTAAAAGAAGCTAGGAAGGAAGGGAAATGGGCAATAATCAGAAATAGGAAAGTTGTTATTCGAGATAGAAACCAAAAAGATAGTAATAAATAGCAATTCAACATGCTCCAGATTCTTTCTTGGAATTGTCAAGGCTTTCAATGGAACAAAGGCCCCAAGCTAACCTGGATCTCTAATGAAGTTGATATTATTTTGTTAGTTGAAACTTGGGAGCACGAAGAATCTAGGGTCCCTAACATAGATGGCTTTGTGCTTTGGTCAACCTGGAACAAGCGATCCTCTCGCAGAGGCATTGGGGGTATAGCTTGTTACATTAAGAAGAACATCTCCCCCCATGCTAGGCTTTATAAAAAAGACCCTTACAACTAGTATATGTGGATAGAAATGACTGACATTAGCGATAGAAAAACCTACATAGCAATATGTTATTTTTCCCCTATTAATTCTAACTTCTATAAGAAGAACAATTTGGATAAAAATTGTCCTTATAGTGGGCTAGAGAATGATATTTCTAGCCTTAGGAATGAAGATAATATCCTCTTAATGGGCGATTTTAATGCTAGAACTTCAAACAACCAAGCTACTCTCCTAAGCAATTACTCTAACCCTAATCCTCTCTGGTTAGACGAAGACCTTACTCTAGCTAGCAGGTACAGGAGAAGCTCTGATGATTTGGGGGAAAATTTGTTTGGGTCGGAGCTAATCAAGCTCTGTAGCTCTCAAGATCTCATAGTTTGCAACGGTCTAACGAAGTAGCCCCGTTTTATCCAGATGACATGTATCCATGGGCTTGGTAACAACGTAGTAGATTATGTTAGTGCTGATATTTCTTTATACAACGATATAATAAATTTGACCATAATAAATGACCATGACCCTAATTCAGATCATAAACCTTTAATGGTAACTCTCAACTGTGACATCCATAGTGATCCCATAGAGGATAATCACTATAACCAAAAGAACTTGATCTTTGATAGAAATAAAAAGGATCTTTTTATAAATGAGTTAAAAATTAATTTGCTTCCTTTATCAAGTACAGACAACATAGAAGACCTATATTATAATTTTACTAAAACCCTCTCTTATTCCATTAACAAGTTCTCAATTGAAGTTTCGAGTAATAAAAAGAATAAAAAAACTAACCTTTGGTATGATACTGATTGTAAAAATGCGAGAAGAGAGATTAGGGAAGCTCTTGATGATTCTCTTAAAATTAACAATATCTAAATATATAAATCCCTTACTAAAAGAAAAAAAATGCAGTATATTCACAAAAGGAAAGACAATCTCTTACACCTCTCTAAGACGGCTCCTAAGAAATTCTAGAGGCAGATTCTAACTAGAAAAACTAAAGATAATAATAAAATTTCTTTGCACGACTGGAATTCCTATCTTCAAAAGATTTATGACTCCCTGAATGTCATAGACAACTTTGAAACCCTTCTCACAACGAAAGAAGTTTTCTCTTTAGAAGACATAGATTTTGGGGTTAAGCGTCTAGCAAATGGAAAAGCTAAGGACATTGAAGGTTACCAGGAAGAAATCTTAAAAATTGGAGGTCCTGTCCTCATCCCTCACATCCACAAGCTTTTTAATCAAGCAATCAAGCAAGGGTTTCCTAAGCCTTAGACACAGAGCCTCATTATCCCTATTTTTAAAAGCGGGGATTCAAATAACCCCTCAAATTATCGGACTATTATGATTAGCCCCCTCTTAGCCAAGTTATATGGTATTATTTTGGAAAAGAAGATCAGCATTTGGCTTGAAAGTGAAGGTAAGCGGGCTAAAGGTCAAGCGGATTTTAGAAGGCATCACTCAACAACGGACCACCTTATTACACTTAGGATCATTATGGAGGAGTGTCGCAATGAAAAATCCGATCTCTTTTGCTGCTTTGTGGACTTTAGAAAGGATTTCGATACGGTACCTAGAAATTACCTTTGGAATAGGTTAGAAGAGCTTAAGGTTCCTTTCAAGCTAAGAGATGCTGCGATAAGGATCTACGAGAATGTAATTGCCAAGTTTAAAAGCAATGAGGGGTGGTCGAAAGATATTAAGTGTAATATCAGAGTTAAACAAGGTTGCCCCCTCTCCCCTACCCTTTCTGGCATTTACATTGATAAGTTAGAAGGTTGTTTAGAAGAAGCAGGCTGTGCTGGTACAATATTAGCTGGAATAGTCATCATCCTTCTAATTTATGCTGATGATATTGTCCTTCTGGCAAGGTGTTCTTCTGATCTTGATAAACAACTTCATCTTCTTAAATATTTCTGCTCTACAATGGGTATGACTGTTAACACTGACAAAACAAAAGTTATGATTATCAAATCCAAGAAGGACACATACGCTAATTTTGTGTATGACAAGAGCAACTTGGAGGAAGTGTCTTCTTACAAGTACCTAGGAATTGATATTCATCACAAGATCAACTAGAACTATAGCATTGAGAAAAGGATTAACGCCGGGTGGAAAGCTTACTTTGGTCTTGAAAATAACTGTAAAGCTGCAAACCTCGTGATGTGGGATAAAAAGAAGCTCCTCTTTGAAACTCTAGTCACTCCTGTTATCTTGTATGGGTGTGAGGTTTGGGGTTGCAGCATCTCTAGAGAATCTTGGAGAAAGATCGAGCAAATTCGGAAGCATTTTATAACTTACAACCTCAAAATAAAAAACAATACACCCTATCCTATTCTCCTTATAGAAGTGGGTCTTTCCCCCATAGAGAGCCTAGCCATGACTAGACTCCTGTTGTACAAGAACAAAATCAATAACATGGGAGACCATAGACTCCCTAAGTTAGCTTTAAACTCCAGCCAAAATCACCTAAGGCTCAAGCGTGGGTGGTATAAAGATACCAGGTCTTGGTTAAATCACTGGAAGATCGATGAAAATGTTGCATTGCAAAATATTAATAACATTAAAAATATTATTGCTTCTAAGTTTAAAGAAAAATTGTGGTGTGAGAAAGATTTAGAGGCCAAAAGAAAATTAAGATATTATAAGGAGGTCATCAACCCTACTCTTGAAGATCAAAACTATCTCTTTGTTTTAATTATTCCTAAGAAAAAAATTAATATAGCTAAGATAAGAACGAACTCGCATGAGCTCCACAGCGAAACTGGTCGTTGGACAGTCCCTAAAATTCCTTGGGTAGAAAGGATCTGCCACCTTTGTGAGAGTAAGAACATTGAAGATGAAAATCACTTCCTCTTAGAGTTCCCTGCATACACCCACATTAGATCCCAGTTTCATAATCTTTGTTGCAATACCGGCATTCCTATCCTTTTAGCTTGTCAAAATTATAGTAAGCTCGGGACGCTTCTCTCCAAGCTCTTTGAGCATAGAAATATAAATTTAAAACAAACTAAATAACTTTCTTCTTCAGGGTCCGATGGACCAAATTTTGGTCTCAGGGGACGTTAACCATCATCATCATCATCATCATCAATATAATGATAGGAATATGAAACTATTTGGGTTTTTAAAAGTCCCCAAATTCATTTAATTCAGAAGTGCTTGTTATGAGAAAATTTTTGCATATAGAAATATTTTCACAAATTCCTGAATATATGATGATGATGGTTAACGTCCCATGAGACCAAACTTTGGTCTATTGGATCTAAAGAAACAAATTATTTAGTTTGTTTTAAAATTGTATTCCTATGCTCAAAGAGCTTGGAGAGAAGGAACCCCCAACTCACTCTAATTTTGACATGTTAAAAGGATAGGAAGGTTGATATTGCAACAAAGATTATGAAACTAAGATCTAATGTGGGTGTACATAAGGCACTCTAAAAGGAAGTGATTTTCATCCTCAATGTTCATATTCTCACAAAGATGGCAGATCATTTCCACCCATGGTGTTTTAAGAACTACCCAACAACATGTTTCACTGTGTTTTATGTAACACATATAAAACTACCAGGGTTATGGTTCATCGCACATGAAATCTATCTAGGTTATGGTTCATGAATAGAAAGGCGGTAAAGACAACATAGACGTATTCCATAATGTGATCAAAGTATCCACGGTTTAAGAGATAATCTCTGAATAAATATGCATGTTAAGGGCTAGCTGTAACAAATGTCATCTTTTTTGGATTATACCAACGTAGATCTAAATCCCAAGCTCTATCAAGCGCCGAGATGGATCAAATCTCTCCAGGTGCAAACCTCTTCTTAGGTATCCGTTGATTTGATTCAAACCAAAAGACACATTTTTTTTATTTAAGGTTCACATATAATATTTTTATTATTAATACTTAATATTATTTATGGCTGACATATATTATTTTTTATTTTTTTATGAACGAACATTGCATAATTTCTCCACACATGATTTTAAAACCATATGCAAGGCCCTCCTACAACCATGGGTTATTTAGGAGGCCTCACACATGGTATTAAAACCATTTGCAAGGCCCTCCTAAACCATGTACAATAAAACCATGAGTTGTTTAGGAGGCCTTGCACCATGTGCAAAGCCTCCTAAACCATGTACAATAAAACCATGGGTTGTTTAGAATGCTTTGTACATGGTTTTAAAACCATGTGCAAGGCCAACATTTTTTTGCAGATAATTCAATTTTAAGTTTTTTCTTGAGCCACATATTTTTTTTACGGATAATTAAATTTTTACTTTTTTATTGTTTTGTTAGGTAGGAAGATTACAACATCTCCCCCATATTAGATTGTTTTTTTTTGCGGATAATTCAATTTTGTGTTTTTTTTCTTGACCCACGTATTCTTTTTACAGATAATTAAATTTTTACTTTTTTATTGTTTTGTTAGGTAGGAAGATTACAACATCTCCCCCATATTAGATTGTTTTTGTGGCCGACATTTATTTTGGCCTATTAGAAAATTTATTTTTTATTAATAAAAATAATTTTACGAATCTGATATTATTTTTTATTTTGTGTTACAAAATCTCTCCTATAATGTTCACTATCACTATTATTCTTTACCGACATGTTACAAACATTACATCACGTGACAAGATCTCTCCCATAATATTCACTATCACTATTATTTTTTGCCGACATGTTACAAATGTTACTAACGTTACATCACGTTACAAGATCTCTCCTATAATATTCATTATCACTATTATTTTTAGCCGACATGTTACAAACGTTAGTAACGTTACATCACGTTACAAGATCTCCCCCATACTAGGCTGTAGAGTGCCTCTCGGCGCAATAAATATATTATATTATATTCAGTATATGTATTTTTTTTTGTTTTTCAATTTTGTTTTATTGGTTGGGCTAGCTTTTGGCATGAGAAATCACAACTAACTCTTAGTATGGTTGGATTAAGATGACCCCTTCCATGAGCAACTTGTTTTGATCTATGGCAACCTTGCAAAAAAGAAACCAATCTTGACATTTGCTCTACCTGAACTTGACATATTATTATAGATATCAAATAAAAAATAAACAAAAACATATTTTTTAAAATTATAATTTAACATTTTGATCATGTCAATATTCTTTTAAGTTTTTTAATAATTTAACATTTTGATCATGTTAAGAGTGTTTTTTATTAATTTTAAAATGGTAATTTTCTTTTTAATTATATTGTTTTGAGGATCCATCTAAACTAACTTATTCTTTCCTCAAATTGTTTGCACGCCTGATTTGATCCCATTGGCATCATGATACAACTAGATTTTAGATAGATTTACACTTTTATATATATATATATATATTATATATATAATTTCTTTCATAATTAAATTATTATAAAACTTTTTATTAAATTATATATATATTTAGGCCCGAGGGGCAGAGCAAGTGGTAAAGTGGAATTGTTGAGTTTGGTTGTAAATGGAAGGTATCATGTTCAAATCCCTCCCAAATTTACCCATGCGCCATGGTTCGGGCCCTGTAGATGCACCTAGGGTTATAGTGGTAGCCTAGACCTCCGTGTCACGAGAGTATCAACCCGTCATCCCCAATTGCTGATTACCTTAGTAGAAAAACAATTATATATATATATTTAAATCTATATATAATTTCTTCCACAATTAAATTATTATAAAACTTTTTATTAATGATTGAAATCATTTCATAATTATGAAACACAGTGCATATATTCCTTCCAAAAACATTTAGTTTTTTTCCTTTTCTTTTAAACATAGTCACTTTTAAATAAATAATCCAATTGCACCGTTGGAGTGTGAATAAGTTATATATAAATACCTGAATCATAATCTCGCTCAAAAATTTTATAAATTTTTTTTTTAAATAGTTTTTTATAAAATTAAAAATAATAAAAATTACTTTATTTAAAAACTTATTTCTAAACAACAAAAACAAGTTCACTAATGTTTAATATTAAATCATAAATCTTAAAATTAAAAAATGACTACTCTAGTTCCATTACTAAAGCCCACTTACCAAGAGGTACAACCACAATACTTAATTTCTCAAGTTAGTGATTAAGACAATAGTAAAAACTCCTATCGTAAAGCACATATTAAAAAAATTATATTTATTTTCTTTAACAAAAGGTATACATCACATTATTATTATGTCCATAAGCATTTAGATATTATCTCAGCTTTTGTACTTGCCTAAGCGGATCTACAAGATTAATTCAAGTGTAACAAATGTATAGTAGGGATTCATTTCATTTTAGTAGTATATTGTTATGGTTAAATGCATTTTGATTAAGATTTAAATAGGGTGGTTAAAGAAACTGGTAACAATTTGTTTTTGTTTTTTCCAATCAATTTTTGTTTTTTGTTTATTTATTAAATAGTATTTGTTTTGTGCATATACTAGCATAACCACAAGTGGCTAGTGAACACCAATAGATGTAGTTAGACACTTAGTTTTGTAGAGATGAGTTGTTATTAAACAAATACTAAACATTAAACTAATTACCATATACTTTTAAATATCTATTTAAGATATAACATAAATATTAAACAAAAGAAAAAATATATAAAACAAATACTATTTAATAAACAAAAAAACAAAAAACAAAAATTGATACGAAGTATAAAACTTTAGTGAATTCTAGATTATAAATAATCAAATAGTGAATTCTTAATTGAAGCTTATTAAGTATAACAAGATACCACTACCATGAAATGAATGTCCAATGTACCCTTCTTACTAGTTAATCTTGTTGATCCCCTAAAAAAAAGTCCAAAATATGAGATAATATCTAAACACCTATCAGTGTAATTAATTCTAACAATCTCTTATGAATAATGCATATAAAATTATATATTTTAGCCTTTATTTAAGATCCAGCTATCTTCACAAAACTAAGTAGTTGGTTGTGTTTATTTACATTTACCAACCACTTTCCTTATTAAAAAATAAAGATACAATGCTTATTTTCTTTAAAAAAAAATAATAAATCACTTTATATATTAAAATCCGCAAACTATTTTTTAATGAAATATAAAAAGACTAGCTATATTATTTGTTTATCAAGGTATAGTCATATCATTCCCATCTTTATCAAAAAGAAAAGTTATGTTTGATTGTGTTTATTGGACAAACTGTATACATTCACAAACTCCAAGCATACACCGCATATCAATTATTATGATTCTTTTTAAAATTTCAATGAAGATCTCCAATCAAAATTACATTCCAAAGGATGCATAATTAGCCTGCAATCAAACATAATTATTCAAATTTACTTACAGCCATGGTGCCATGTGTCCTTAATCACCGTTCTCATGATTTATGATTGAGAACAATTTGCATATTGTTCGAGTTTCTTTTCAATGACTTTGTGTCTAATAATTAGAACATCAATACCCCTGCAAGGCCTTTTAATTGAAGATCAATATGACGAATTAATACATCAACTATGTACAACAACAGTATTAAATGCACCATCCATACAATTCATATATAGTACACCTGTAATACATCAACGGTGTACATGGTTCACCCATGGTTGATATACACAGGCACAACCCATATAGTACAGAAGTAAACATCAACTGTGTACATGGTTGTTATATATAGGCATAGTTAAATTGATTATTACTAATACAACATTAAAAGTAATAGTCCAAAAATCATAAGCCAAAGTTTTCGGTGATCAATCCACACCATGCTGTAGAGCATTTAATGCTATGTAGCTTCTAGTGGGTACGGGTAACAGCAGGGTGCTAAATGATCGCCGAAAACTTTGGTGTATGAATTTTTTTAAGCACACTCGAAGCTGTTGCAGGCGGCTCACGGCCAAAGTTTTTAGTGACTCCTAATTTAATCAGCAATTCCGTATGAAGGAATCGATCCCACAGATAACAGCAACCAACATGGCCCCACCGCCCAAATATATCACGAAAACCTGTTTTTATGTTGAAAATTAATAATTAAAAAAAAAACAAAGACGATTCACGCGTGGGATAAGCGTTCACCAAATCGCCCCGTTTTTCCGACCGATTTTTTATTAAAATCAGTCAAATGTTTGCTGTGAAATTGTTTATTTCGTTACTTTGGAATTCTACTAATCTTATTAACCCTTCCTACACTAAATCGGGCATTTTAAAACTATCCAGATGATTAAAATTACGATTTAAATCCTGGAAAGTATGATTTTTACCAAAATTTATCTACCGGATTCCGGCGAGTCGGGGGCGATTCACACAATGGCCAAAATTAGATTTCATTTTAAGGTTGTAAGGGTTCAAACCATAACTTATAAAAACAAAAAAAATATTAATGTACGAACTTCTTCGAAAGTATGGATTAATGTTTTGGTGGTTAAACTAGCTTAGATTTAAATCCTAGGTTTTATCAAGCGTGTAAATATTTTCTTAGTTATTGCATTCAAGAAGCTCTGAGCTTTGGTGTGTCCTATATATAGGCATTGATTTGATTTAAACCAAAGGACAAATCTTTTTATTTAAGGTAGACATCTAATATTTTTATTATCATTATTTAATATTATTTATGACATACATATAATATTTATTATTAGTTTTTATTTTGTTGGAAACAAACATTACAACATCTCCCCCATACATGCTTTTAAAACCATGTGCAAGGCCCTCCTAAAACCATGGGTTGTTTGGGAGGCCTTGCACATGGTCTTAAAACCATTTGCAAGGTTCTCCTAAATCATGTACAACAAAACCATGTGTAACACCATGATTTTGACCTCGTTGCATTAATGTATGTGATGTCAATATTATATAAAATCATGAGAAGGAGCTCAAGGCCAAGGCCCTTTCATTGATTGATGTTGGTGAATAGGCGATCATGGTTGATGCCAATGGTTTCTGTGCTAAGTCAAGCACGCTTGTAAACATCATGTAAATATGCAATATAATGAAAACCCATGGCCAGCTATGTCAATGCAACGAATAATGAGGCGGGGGCATGATTTTCCTAAGGATAAAGGGATGGGAATGTTAACCTTGAGCCTGTTTGGGGAAAAGCCATGTGTCATGGGGAGAACCCATCAAAACTGTCAACTACCCTCTTTTTTGTCTTTTCTTCCTAACCATTTACTTTGCCAGGAAGTGGTTGAGGTAGTTATTGCTTGGAAGGGGAAGAGTATGGGCAATTTTGAATGGGGCAGAGCACCTAGCTCTGGAGTGTTGTGTTTTGCTTGCAGGGACAAGAAACATCAGAACTGTATGTCAGTCTGACCCATGCGTCCACGCCTGGTTTTCCTACTCTCACGATTCGAGAGCTGCGGGGGGGAATTCAAGCATTATTCATTCATCTCATTCGATCATTTTTCATTCACCATCTTCACTCCTCGGTCGTCGTGTAGAAGCGGTAGAATAGCAGAGCCTTTCTGTGTGTATGTATTCTTCGCGTTCTGCGAGTTGTTTTTCCTAGACATTGTGGTAATTGCTGTGTTGCAACGTTAACCTAACTACAGAGAGTGTATGAGACCCTATTACTCGTGTTCAGAGTAAGCCAGTGATGTAGAGTCTCCCTGTGGTTGTTGTGTTGTTAACCCTGGTTCGGGTCTGACTGTGTGCGAGACTTAGGAATGGGAGAGACGTAGAATACGCTTGATAAACCTAGTGTGGAACCTCACCGTAAGATAAGAGTGGCTAGTGAACCTGCCATGCACATCCTAAAGAGTACTGGAAGGGAAGGTGTAGCATGAGGGACTATGGAGCAGAGAAGGGGACACTTCCTTGTGTTGGGTGTGTAGCAAGAGGGGGATCTAGGCCAGATAGATCTTGTGAAGGTGTCCTTAGCTCTGTCGATGAGCTCACTAGCTTAGCAGTTTTTCCTGCCCATTTCCTTGGAATCCTGATAAACCCAACTGGAAAGATGGCTTGGATGGTATCCTGTTAAACCCATCTGTTGACTTGGTTGTGTCTGTTGCACCTGACCTGGTAAGTAACCTTTGGTTGGACAGTCTAATAAACTCAACTGCTAATGCTGGCTTGGCTAGGTAGCCTGATAAACCCAGTAGTGAGATGGATTGACTGTGAATAGTCTGATAAACCCATATGTTGGCTTGACTAGTCCTTGAAGGTGAATGTTGGCTTGACCGAGAACAGTCTGTGAAACCCAACTATGAGATGGCTTGGCAGAGTGGCATGTGAAACCCATCTGAGGGATGTTTTTTCTCTTACAGCGTGTGAAACCCAACTATGTTGGCTTGTCTGAGTTTAATTACATCCTTGGCTATGTATGAGCATGCTAGTGTTCCCTTATCCCTGTAGGAAATCATGCCCAACTCAGAGGTGGTAGTGTTGTTGAGAGATTAAGGAGCACACTGGCCTATGGTTGGGTGGAACGTTGCAGCGACATAGCTGGTTGCGAGATAAGCTTTCTTCAAGATAAGTGTTCTTGTCCACATAATTCTTTGTAACTATAATGCTTGCATTGTATTTTCTTGATGGAATGTGATGAACATGTTGCTATGTTGAGTTATACTTTGTTTCCTGAATAACTGCAATTATATGCATCTATTTATGTTTTTCCTTCAATGCAATTTACTAAGTTGTAGGGTAGATTGGCCAGTTTGGTAATGGCCTAGATGATGAGATCGATCCAAGAATTCAGCTGAAAAGTTGAGTTTTCTGCTAGAAACCCTCATTTGCGTAGTTTACGAGATTAAGGATTTTGCGGGATGCAGAACGTAGTTTTGCAGATTTTCCTTCTGCAACTTTCCTGCCGCAACTTGCAGGATGCGGGATCGCGGTGTTGCGATTTCCATATTTCCAATCCCGCAAGTTAAGTTTCCGCGTCGTCGATCTTCACGAGATGATTATTTGCCGTTAATCTGTTTTCGATGTGGGATGCAAGATGCGGGCTGGGGGAAGTAAGATCGAGATTTTGTGTAACTTCCCACCCCGCATCTCGGGCTTTCCGCATCGTTGATTTTTGCAGGCGAATTATGAACCGTTGATTTAGATCTGGTCTACGAGATCGTTTACAATCATTGATTTCATTGCGTTTTCTCTCCACTGTCCGATCTCCTCTAAGATCTTTCCTTTCAGATTGTTGAACTAATCTATGGAAAACGGGAGGGAGCGTGACAGTGTTGGAATTGTCGAGATGTGGTTCACGACCATGCCCTGTGCTTCAATGAACAATGAAGGTTCTCAATGAAAATTTTAATTCCGCATAATGATGGGGTATGGGTACGTGACAGCGTGGTATCAGAGCTGTGGGTTGTAGCATTGGGCCTAGATGGGCCAGAGAGCAATCAAGAATACCCTCTAATGTCAATTTGTAGTACACTACAGTGTGGTATCCAAGCTATGGGTTGCAGCATTAGGCCTAGATAGGCCAAGTGACAGTAAGTAAATGGTTTTGATTTTGAATTATTTTGTATCTGACAAATGGTGTTGGTAACACATTTTGCAGAGTCATAGTACATTTTGGAAAAGTAAGTTGTCGTTCAACCATGAGAACCCATGACAGATATGATGCTTGAGATTCCTACGTGCGTGCACGAGATTCCATGGGGGAAAATGTCTGAGTTGGAAATGATGACATAGAGTCTAATGGAAGGAGATTCCAAGAAACACCGCCAGATATTGTAGCTACTATGAGGAGCCTGATTAAAGCTCAGGAAGAGTAGCATCAACTGAATGTTGCCATGTTGCAGAGTTTGACAGATTTGCAAAGAAAGATAGACTCTACGCAGGGTATAGTGAAACCCGAAGGAAGTAAGAGCAGTACCAGAAGAAGAAGAAGGACTTCTAGCAAGTCATCTGACTCAGAGGATTCTAGTGGGGATTCAAGCTCTTCTTCTTGCAAGGGAAAGAGAAAGAGGCCCCATAGGGATTGCACTCGGGCTGAATTTAAGAAGGTTAAACCTCCTACGTTTGACGGTGAGGTAAAGACTGGGAAAGAAGCTGAAGCTTGGCTTCTTGGGATAAAGAAGTACTTCCAAGTTCAGGATTATTCATGGAACATGAAGGCAAGAGTTTCCATATTCAACCTGAATGGAAGGGCATCCATTTGGGGGGAGCACTTCAAGCAAGTGAGGAAGATCAGTGAAAGGAGACTTAAGTGGAAATAGTTCCAGAAGTATTTCAAGTAGAAATACCTCTCTGATGGGTATTATGATGACAAGATCAAAGAATTCCATGAGTTGAGATTGGGACAGTAGACCATAGAAGAGTATGCAAATAAGTTCCTAGAGTTGTTAGGTATGTTAAGTACATCAAGGATGAAAGAGTGAAAATTCAGCATTTCTTGAGTGGATTGCCTTAGTCTTACAAAGACAGAATCGAGTTTTATGAGCCTAGAACTCTTGAAGAAGCAATAAGGAAGGCTAAGTATTGCTATGAGCAAAGCAAGGAGAAACTTGATTACCATAAGACATGGAAGGACAAGAAGAATGAGAAGTTTGAACAAAGGAATAAAGGTTTCAAACATTCTAGCTTCAGGGATCAGCAAAAGCAACCATCACAAGCTGAGAAGCAGCCAGCTAGAGTGGTGGGAGAGAACCAAGAGATCCACAATAGAACAGAGAACCACTCCAATGTTGGAGATGTGGAGGACCCCACATGCGCAGGAATTGTCCACTCGAGAGTGAGAGTGCAAGGCCAGCTTACAACGTGTAAGAAGCAGAGACAGTGGGTCAAGTAGCAAGGGCTGTCCCTAGGATTTATGCAGCACCGGAGGACCGCCAAGCAGACCACCAATCCACTGTGGTTGAAGTTGCAGGTAAGATTGTTGATCAATCTTTTTCTATCTTGATTGACCCTAGTTCTACTCACAATTACATTACTCCTAGATTAGTGGAGATCTCTTCCTTTAAGAAAGTAAAGCATAACAAATCTTGGTTAGTTCAGTTAGCCACTGGAACTAAGAGAGAGGTTAGTGAAGCGATAGAGAAATGTCTATTGAATATGAATGGATTGGTCACTTGTGTAGATCTGAATGTTCTACTGCTTGGTTCCTATGATGTTCTCATTGGTATGGATTGGTTAGAAGCTCACAGAGTAAAGCTTGACTATTATAATAAGGCTTTTGAATTCTTGGATGAAGAAGGAAACTCAAGGATTGTGAAAGGCATTCCAAAGGTGATTTCCGTGAGGTAGGTTTCAGCAATGCAGTTGAAAAAGTTTTGTAGGAAAGGCTTCCAGTTGTATGCATCTCATATTTTGGAGACAACAAAGAGTGAAAATCCTAGATTGGAGGACTCTCATGTGTTGCAGGAATTTAGGGATGTGTTTCCTGATGAGATTCCAGGGCTTCCTCCAAAGAGAGACATTGATTTCACAATTGAACTTGTGTCGGGAGCGGCACTAGTGTCCAAGACACCCTACAGAATGAGCAGGCCATAAATGTTAGAGCTGACGATGCAGCTGCAGGAGTTGTTGGACAAGAAGTATATTAGACCCAGTGTATCTCCGTGGGGAGCACCAGTTTTGTTTGTAAAGAAAACAGATGGTACACTCAGGTTGTGTATTGATTACAGACAGTTGGACAAAGTCACAATGAAGAATAAATACCCTTTGCCTATGATTGATGATCTGTTTGATCAAATGAGAGGATCAAAGGTATTTTTCAAGATTGATTTGAGGTCTGGTTACCATCAGGTAAGAATCAAGGATGAATACATTCATAAGACAAACTTCAGAACAAGGTATGGGAATTATGAGTTTGTAGTGGTACCATTTGGTCTCACAAATGCACCAGCTACATTTATGTGCCTTATGAACAGTGTCTTTAGTAGGTATTTGGATAAGTTTTTTCTTGTTTTCCTTGATGACATTCTTGTTTATTCCAAGAATGAGGAAGAGCATGAAGAGCATTTTAGATTGACATTGCAATTGCTCAGGGAGCAACAATTGTATGCAAAGTTGAGCAAGTGTGATTTCTATAGAGATAGAATTTAGTACTTGGGTCACATTATCTCCGAGGAGGGTAAATCTGTGGATCCTGAAAAGATTGAAGCCATTATGAATTGGCCTACTCTAAGAAGTGTGACATATGTGAGATATTTTATGGGACTTGCAGGATATTACAAGAGATTCATTGAGGGATTCTCCAAGGTTGCACATGCCATCACTTCTTTGCAAAGGAAGGGGATAAAGTTTGAATGGACCTCGAGGTGTGAAAAAAACTTCCAACAGTTGAAGAATATTCTCACCAGTGCACCCGTATTGAAGGTTACAGACCCAAAGAAAGATTTTGTGGTGTGTACCGATGCATGCGGACATGGGGTTGGAGGAGTCCTTATGCAAGACAACCACGTTGTATGTTATGAGTCAAGAAAGTTGGAGGAACATGAGAACAACTTTGCTACTCATGATCTAGAGCTTGCAACCATAGTACATGCTCTCAAGATGTGGAGGCATTACTTGATGGGCAGAAGATTCGAGCTAAGGATAGACCATTGTGGTATGAAGTATTTGTTCGATCAGCCTACTCTAAATGCTAGGAAAGCTAGATGGCTGGAGTTTCTATGTGAGTTTGATTTTGAAATCAAACACATAAAAGGAAAAGAGAATAAGGTAGTTGATGCACTCAGTAGGAAGGTGCAAGAAATGCATGTGGCATCTCTTGGTACTTGCCACTCAGATTTGAGGCAGCAAATTGTTAATAATACTTCTAGAGATGAATTGTATGTGCAGGTCAAGGACAAATTGCAGTAGCAAAGTCTTGAAAAGAGGTATGAGGGATATAAATTGGAAGAAGATGGAATTCTTACTTATAAAGGCAGGATTTATATTCCAAATGTAGTAGAGATGAGGAGAGTTGTTATGGATGAGATCCATCAAGCTCCATATTTTGGTCACTTAGGATATCAGAAGACAATTGCTACAGCCAGAAAGCAGTATTTCTTTCCAGGAATGAAAAAGGACCCAACTGAGTATATTTCAAGGTGCATGAAATGTCAGCAGGTAAAGGTTGAGAATCAACACCCTTTAGGTTTGTTGTAGCCTTTTCTAGTTCCAGAATGGAAATGGGAAGTTATTTCCATGGATTTTATTACAGGATTGCCAGTGACTTGGAGACAACATGATTCCATCATGGTTGTGGTGGACAAGTTGAAAAAGGAAACACATTTTATATTAGTTAAGTCTACGCATAAGACTGATGACATTGCAAAGATTTTCATGAAGGAGAATTTCAAATTACATGGATTGCCTAAGGCAATAGTCTCTGACAGAGATGTCAAGTTCACTTCCAATTTTTGGAAGGGTTTGTTTGTAGACTTGGGTACAAAGTTAAACTTCAGCACCGCATACCATCCTCAGACTGATGGTTAGATAGAGAGAGTTAACCTTGTGCTTGAAGACATGTTTTGCATGTATGTGATGTAAAAACCAATCAAGTGGGAAGATTATTTATACTTGGTAGAGTTTGCTTATAACAATGGACAACAAGCATCCTTGGGGATGAGTCCATATGAAACTTTGTATGACAGAATGTGTAGGACACTAGTGACTTGGGATAATCCAATGAACAGGATTGTGCTTGGTCAAGAATTGCTCAAGGAAATGGAGCAAGAGGTTGTAAAGGTCAGGCAAAATCTGAAAGCATCCCAGGACAGGGAGAAAAGCTATGCTGATAAGCAAAGGGTGAACATAGAGTTCAATGTTGGGGATCATGTTTACCTCAGAGTGAGGGCAAAGAAGAGTTCCTTGAAGTTGGGCAGTTGTGCCAAGTTGTCCCCTAGATATTATGGGCCATTTGAAGTGCTTGAAAGAATAGGGCTAGTTGCATATAGAATTGCATTTCCTGCTATCACTAGAGCTCATAATGTTTTTCATGTTTCTTTGCTTAAGAAATATGTAAATGATCCTAACCATGTGATAACTTGGGCTGTGATTCAGGTGGAACCCAAGGGAGAGTTCCGAATTGAGCCAACGTGCATCCTTTATAGGAAAGTCACCATGCTTCGGAATCGAGCCATAGGACAGGTAAAGGTGTAATGGGAGCACTACGGTCCTGAAGAGTCTATGTGGGAGTTGGAGGATGCCACGTGATTGGGACATCCATTTTTGTTCAATTTTCCGGAACAATGAGGCAATGCCAATGTAGCATTTTGTTCAAAATTTTGTAAGCACCGAGGACAATGCTATTGAAGAAGGAGGGGAATGTAACACCCCGGTTAACCCCATTGCATTAATGTATGTGATGTAAATATTATATGAAATCATGACAAGGAGCTCAAGGCCAAGGACCTGTCATTGATTGATGTTGGTGAATAGGCGATCATGGTTGATGCATATGGTTTTTGTGCTAAGTCAAGCACGCTTGTAAACATCATGAAAATATGCAATATAATGAAAAACCATGACCAACTATGTCAATGCAACAAATAATGAGATGGGGGCATGGTTTTCCTAAGGATAAAGGTGTGGGAATGTTAACCTTCAGCCTATTTGGGGAAAATCCATGTGTCATGGGGAGAATCCATAAGAACTGTCAACTACCCTCTTTCTTGTCTTTTCTTCCTAACCATTTAATTTGCTAGGAAGTGGTTGAGGTAGTTATTGCTTAGAAGGGGAAGAGTATGGGAAATTTCAAATGGGGTAGAGCACCTAGCTCTTGAGTGTCATGTTTTGCTTGTAGGGACAAGAAACATCAAAGTCGTATGTCATTCTGACCCATGCATTCGCGCCTAGTTTTCCTACTCTCATGATTCGAGAGCTGCGGGGGGGAATTCAGGTATTATTCATTCATCTCATGTGATCATTTTTCATTCCCCATCTTCACTCCTTGGTTGTCGTGTAGAAGTGGCAGAATAGAAGAGCCTTTCTCTTTGTGTGTATCCTTCGTGTTTTGCAAGTTGTTTTTCCTGGACATTGTGGTAGTTGTTTTGTTTCAACATTAACCTAACTATAGAGATTGTATGAGACCCTGTTACTCATGTTAGAGTAAGCCGGTGATGTAGAGTCTCCCTGTGGTTGTTGTGTTGTTAACCTTGGTTCGGGTCTGACTGTGTGCGAGACTTAGGCATGGGAGAGACATAGAATGCGCTTGATAAACTTGGTGTGGAACCTCACTGTAAGATAAGAGTGGATGGTGAACCTGCCATGCACATCCTGAAGATAATTGGAAGGGAAGGTGTAGTCTGAGGGACTATGGAGTAGAGAAGGGGACACTTCCTTGTGTTGGGTGTGTAGGCAGAGGGGGATCCAGGCTAGATAGATCTTGTGAAGGTGTCCTTAGCTCTGTCAATGAGCTCACTAGCTTAGCAGTTCTTCATGCCCATTTCCTTGGAAGCCTGATAAACCCAACTGGAAAGATGGCTTGGCTGGTAGCCTGTTAAACCCATATGTTGGCTTGGTTGTGTCTGTTGCACCTGGCCTAGTAAGTAACCTTTGGTTGGATAGTCTGATAAACCCAACTTCTAATGTTGGCTTGGCTAGGTAGCCTAATAAACCCAGTAGTGAGATGGCTTGACTGTGAATAGTCTGATAAAACCATCTGTTGTCTTGACTGGTCCTTGAAGGAGAATGTTGGCTTGACTAAGAATAGTCTGTGAAACCCAACTGTGAGATGGCTTGGCTGAGTGGCCTGTGAAACCCATTTGAGGGATGTTTTTTCCCTTACATCCTGTGAAACCCAACTATTTTGGCTTGGATGAGTTTAATTGCATCCTTGGCTATGTATGAGTATGCTAGTGTTCCCTTATCCCGATAGGAAATCATGCCTAGCTTGGGGGTAGAAGTGTTGCTGAGAGATTAAGGAGCACACTGGCCTATGTTTGGGTAGAACGTTGCAGCGACATAGTTGGTTGCAGGACAAGCTTTCTTCAAGATAAGTGTTCTTGTCCACATGATTCTCTGTAATTGTAATGCTTGCATCGTATTTGATTGATGGAATGTGATGAACATGTTGCTATGTTGAGTTATGATTTGTTTCCTGAATACCTGCAATTATAGGAATCTATGTATGTTTTTCCTTCAATGCATTTTACTAAGTTGCAGGGTAGATTGGCTAGTTTGGTAATGGCATGGATGATCAGATCGATCCAAGAATTCAGCTGAAAAGTTGAGTTTTCTTCTAGAAATCCTCATTTGCACAGTTTGCGGGATTAAGGATTTTGCAGGATGCGGGATGCAGAATGTCGTTTCACAGATTTTCCTTTCTCAACTTGTGGGATGCAGGACCGTAGTGTTGCGATTTCCATATTTCCAATCCCGCAAGTTAAGTTTCTGCGCCGTCGATCTTCGAGGGATGATTCTCCATTGTTGATTCGTTTCCGATGTGGGATGCAGGTTGTGGGAAGTAAGATCAAGATTTTGTGTAACTTCTGACCCTGCATCTTGGGCTTTCCGCACTGTTTATTTTTGTGAGCGAATTCTGAACCATTGATTTAGATCTGGTTTGCGGGATCGTTTATGATCGTTGATTTTGTCGTGTTTTCTCTCTGCTGTCCGATCTCCTCTGAGATATTTCCTTGCATATTGTTGAACTGATATATGGAAGACGGGAGGGAGCGTGACAATGTTGGAATTCTCAAGATGTATTTCACGACCATGCCCTATGCTTCGATGAATAGTGAAGGTTCTCGATGAAAATTTTAATTCCGCATAATGATGGGGTATGGGTACATGACACCATGGGTTGTTTAAGAGGCCTTACACATGGTTTTAAAACCATTTGCAAGGCCCTCCTAAACTATGTACAATAAAACCATGGGTTGTTTAGGACGCCTTGCACATGGTTTTAAAACCATGTGCAAGGCAACATTTTTTGCCAATAATTCATTTTTTTTATTTTTTTTATTTTGTTCAGTAGGAACATTACAACATCTCCCCCATATTGTGTTTTTTTCTCTCACATTTGTTTTTGCGGATAAATAAATTTTTTATTTTTATTGTTTTGTTCGGTCGAAACATTACAACGTCTCCCCCATATTAAGTTGTTTTTATGGCCAACATTTATTTTGGCGGATAATTACAATTTTGAATTTTTATTATTTTGTTAGTAACAAAATAATAAGGTTACATAACGTTACAAGATATCCCCATACTGGGTTGTAGAGCGCCTCTCGGCACAATGAGTATTATACCTCTTATATTGATCAGTTATCATATGTAAACTGAGATAATATATCATTGTTTATTTCGAATTTGGAACAATCACCATAGAATGAACACCTGTTGATGTAATTATACGAGGATGGATATGTAAATCAACAAGGCTTAATAGTTGTCTTTAATATACAAATATTAAAATTATGTAAGTTATTGTTGGCTCTCATCTACTCCTTATATAAGTTGAATTTGATATATGTTAAATCCATTATATATTTCATGTTTAGATAATCTTACTAATTTATTGGTTTAAGTACCATTTTATGTGTTACTTAAGAGCATGGATAATTTTAGGGGCTATATATAGCCCATGGGCTATATTAAGGGGGTTACAAAGATTTAGTAGGCTATTTGCTTTTATGGAAAAGGGTTTTTTTAGCTAAAATATGTTCGCCCAATTTTTATTTAAAAAATATAAATCCAAAATGAATATCCTCTTGTATATTATTGAGGAAAATGAAAAAAAAAATATTTTTGCCCTAGCAAAATTTTCCTACAATATATCTTTCGCCCCCAATTTCTAGAGAAAAAATAGTGAAATCACTCATTTGACTTCAATTTTTAGTAATGGATACTCCCAAGAGTTATTTCACCATCCATTTTTTGTGTAATTTAGGCATATGGTTGCATTTGCCTATATTTTTATCCAGTTTCATGTGATAACTTCTTTCATCCCTTGATTCTAGTATTGGAGGGAAAACGAGGGGTTATTTTTTCTATATAAAGGTTACAGTGATTCATGCTTCACCCACATTAGATTGTGCTTGCAGGGTAAGGTTATGGTTGATGCGATTCAGATTTTCATTCTTATTTTTCTCAACAATTTAATCTTTGCTTAACATATCCATTGTCGAAAGCACAAGTCTTGAAGGGACATGTTGCACATGCAATTTATTAGAAAATACAAACTCACATCATGATTTTCATTAAATAATTAACATGGTACGATTATTATCAAACATTTTATGCTTTTTATCAAATAGTCACAATATATTATTATATTATAAATTTACCTTTTATCATGCTTTTTATCATGAATGCTTGTTTAGGCCTATTCACTTCTTTGGCACTCTTGATTCTTATGGATCATTCGATGTTATTGGGGTTTTATTCTATCCTAGGAGTATTGGTTATGTGAAAGTGTTATAGAACTCAAAATATATGATTTTTTTTATGCTTTGTAATGTTTAAACTATCGACTAACATTTATATGTTGTTAGTGGATGTTACCCTTGATGGAAATACACCACATGGTTTTTATATATTCAAACTGAATTTGACCCAGTTATTTAAAATGTACTTTTATTAGGATCTTGATCTGCAATTATTATTCGATCTAAGGCATTAATGAGAGTGTATATGCTCATATTTTATGTTTTTTATTGTTTATGTGTGGGATGTTCCTAATATAAATGAATGCACATTTATTATAATGGTGGGGCCATAGTGGAATGGTCATTATTTTGACTGCCTTCTTGTAGAGTTGTCTAAAGTGTGCTGGTAGATTCTTTTATTTGTATTGAGAATTTCGTGACTGATATATTTTTTATTTGTATTTCAAAGTTCACCAATTTTATTTGTGACCTAAATTTGTTGGGTTCAGTACGTGTTTTACGATATATTTTTTTGTAAGGTTCATTCAGAAGTACAATGTTTTTTTGGTGATTTGTTTTGATGTGTAAATGCTATCATCATCTATAAATGAATCTAGTTATGTATGATAAATATATGGTTTGGTTGGAACATGATAATTCATTTCCATCATTATTGTATATAATATATACAGAGTATGTTTGACCTAAGATATAGACATTATGTTATTTGATATCTAGTCTTTTGCATTAAATGAGGGTTAATTTTTTTTTTACTACATTTTGCATATTTTCAAAAATTTCAAGGACATGGATACAAAGACCTCGTCAATTTATCTGAGAAAAAGTAGTCTTTAACAAAATAGTTCTAATGATAGGTGTGCTTATGCATTAATGTTCTTTCTATTCTTGTTAGTGTATGTTTGTATTTCTAATAATGATTACAAGTTTCTAACTAACTCTAAAAATTCTAAATCAAATGACATAATTCATATTTTGATTGTCAACAAAAGAAAGGAAAAAGTGGCATTTGTGTCTATAGACAGATAAGCAGGTTATTTTTTTCTTAAATGGTAGCTTAAAAATGAGAGATTTGGAAAATAAGTTAATTGGGAATTCATATACTATATTAAGGTTGTGGGGATAGATAATAATACACATTGTAATAATGCTTTGTGGGTGTCGTATTCACTCCACATTGTAAAGTTTTCAATTTTATCTATTTGTCGACATGTCAATATGTGGGTGCCCACATGTCTGTTGTACCATTAAGGGACGAGATAAAAAGTGGAGTCCCCACTTTTCCTAAATCTAGTTAGTGTAGATATGTTTCACCAACACCTCTAGTTGTGAGTAACCCAATACTGCTTGTGAAATGTATAAATAAATCCTTGATCTCCTCATTCATGCATTTGTTCATTTGAGGGTTTAGGAGTTGAGAGATTTACGCTCTAGTATATTCTATTCTATTTCATTACCTAGGTAATATGCATAATCAAAAGTTGAGTCTTCCTCACAAAAAATTCACCAAGACATTACAAGATTTTATAATTTGATGAAAGATTTGCCAAGTTTTTACAGTATTTTATAATTCAGTGAAATATTCACCAATATTTTACAATATCTTATAGTTTACTGAAAAATTCGCCAATATTTTACAAGTTTATATAATAGAATGAAAGATTAGCCAAAAAATTATATATGCATATTATATTATGATAAAATAGCCTTCAATTTTTCCTATATATTGTGGAGATTCACCCATTGATTATACATATAAATTTCGGGGATGTTCTTAAAATTATTCCTACTTAAGAAAGCATCACACAGAATCTTGGTGGAAACCTTGTCTTTATGAATCTCCACTTGAGTTCTTGGGTTATGAGAGTTACCCATCCTTTCTTACAAACAACAATTAGTCATGGGTTATGGTTGTAAATTGTGATCTTCCATTGAGAACTTATTAGTAATATTAAGTGCAAATGTGTGAGTAAATGACAATTATGAAGAACAAACAATATACATTGGGAGAACCTAAATAAAATTTGAGTACATGTGATGCAGCACAGAGTCGCTCTCAGATTCCACAATGGAAGTCTCTCTCTTCACAGTCATCAGGGAGTTACACCAGCCAACATAGTTGCAGTGTTAGTTTTTCTAAGTTAATTGACTTAGGATCTTTATTAGAAAGAATAACAAGCACATCGATATAACAAAGATACACAAGATACAGAAGACACATATATTTTCATCAGGGAAACCATAAATGAGAAAACCCCGCAAACTTCCTCATAAAAGTTTTTTCACAAAGACTATATAACAAGATATAATTACTCGAGAATAATATTTCTGCAGCAGCTCTCTATTCCTCCTCTTCCTCTCTCTCCTAAGGTGCACATGAGAGAGCAAGCGAGTGTGTGACAAATGAGGAGGGTTCCTCCCTATTCATATTCTTCTATTGAGTTGTTAACTCAACTACTAGGTTGGCCAGGTTACCTTTGGGGCCGAGCTACCTAAGAATACTCATAAATACATTTTCCTTAATTTTAACTTGAGGACTATTGCCCTGACTTACAACAGAGGGTTTAAATCAGTGACCATACTCAATGATGACATCCCCAATGGAGGAACACACATCTCCGATGGGGGTACAACAATATCTAATAGTAATATACATCAAAATATCTTCTAAGTTACAATTACAAGAACACTCCCTCTTAAATAGGAAGGTATTATACCACCACAGCCATCAACACATCTGGTCATCATCACTAAGTTATCATCATCGATGATGCCATTGTCCTCATCCTGTCCAATCTGTCGCATCTATTTGTCATAGGAAGTTTCTACAGAGCCAACCCGTTTTCATGCAAGGAGTAGGCCTAGAAATCATCTAGTTCTTCATCATATCCACGAGAAAGCCACTACATATGTATAGACCAGGACCATTCTTTACATTTCCGCTGCAATAAACTGCATCTCCTACCATCTTCTCAGCGTATCCAATCATCATGTAGGTACAACC
This sequence comes from Pseudotsuga menziesii, assembly GCA_001517045.1. Taxonomy (NCBI): domain Eukaryota; kingdom Viridiplantae; phylum Streptophyta; class Pinopsida; order Pinales; family Pinaceae; genus Pseudotsuga; species Pseudotsuga menziesii. The sequence goes on along the minus strand of LPNX010977007.1, from coordinate 1,211,437 downwards.
TAGGACCTTATTTACATTTCCACTACATAAATAGTGTTTCCTACCATCATCTCGTCGTATCCAAATCATCTTTTAGGTATAGTCTAGGACCTTCTTTACATTGCCATGACAATAACCTATGCTTCCTACCTTTATCTTTTTGTATCCAGATCATCTCTTTCATCCTGCACAAAACAAAACAAACGCATAGAGCACAACCCAGATGCATACTACCTTTGTTCTATTAACATAGGAACATGCTAGGATGTCACCAAGATAGTCCTGCATCTACCACTATGTGAGAATATTCTAGGAGCACACTCAAAGCATTACGTCTCTCGATGGTCAAACTGCATTCTACCAGCATAAGAGAACTTCCTAGGTGCACCTCAAGTTCCTTGTCACCTTATGTTACACCTAAATCTCATCACCCTCATGTTATGAGATAGGTATTCCCTTGTCTGCTCCAATCCCTCAGAGTTTGTCCTAGAGAAATGAAAGGAAGAAATTATTCCCTTGCATTTTTTCCTTGTTTTGAGCCAGTATCGCTCTTTTTACATGTGAAACGAGAGGTTCCATCGCTTTTTTCCTTCATGAAAAGGGTGTTACCCCCTTAGCATCACTTTTTCTCTTCAACAAAAATGTGGTTCTTGAGTTTTAAAGTAAAAAATGAAGCTTCAAGAGGCTTCTCAAAGATTACCTCTGTGGAGCCTCATCCCTATGGCTTTGGACCACCTGGAGCTTGAGATCCTTCATTTTTGGATCTTCCACCATCCATATCCTCCCATGCCTCTAAATACTGCCTCATCCCCCATGAGAAAAAGGAGGAATAATTGTGTTGAACACCCAAACTCTGTCAAAATAATTCTTGAGCTATTGGAGGAAAGGTGAAGTTAGAGGAAAGGATCCATTGGAAGGAACTCTCAACACCAAGGCATGAAGGTATTAGTCTCTCCAATCATTTCTAAGGAAAAATGTCTTTTCTTTCCAATATTTACAGTATCATTTGTATATATTGTTTGATTCCATGGTCATAAGCATAGATCTAGTTTATTATCTTATATGCTATCATCTTTCTCTTGTTGTCTTCAATCTTTTACAGTTTCTTTTGCGGTAGCAGAGGAGAAAGCTTCAAAGATAGTGAGGACAATCTTTAAGAGAAGTATTGTGGCATTATATTCAAGAAATTAACCAAATGTAGGGAGAGTTTAACATTTGGGTTTGTGTTTTGTTCTAGACTTGTATCATTCAGATATAGGGAAACAACTCTTGTCCGCAAGAGGTGAGAATTTCCAGCAACACTTATAGCTCACAAGAGAATTCATAAGTGTTTTCAAGAATTGTGATTGATGTTGGTCTTTATAGGTTCATAGTAAACTTTGACTAGAACTTGGTTTTGTTAGATCTCTAATTTATGTCTTCTTTAACATAAAAAGAAAAGATTCTTTCCAGTTTTTCTTCATTTGTTGTACATGATTTTTGTATGTTTTTTCCTTTTTAAAAAAATTGTGAAAAATTCCATATAAAAGTTATTGTAGAATTTTGTGATTAGTTCATTCTCATTTTAGTTTAAAAATATGAAGACTTTTGTATAAAAGTTGTAACAATATTTTCTTGCTTTTCGTTAGATATATGACTTCTTTTTTCCTTTCAAAAGAAGATTTTGTTTGTTTCATTTAGTAAAGGACCATATAAGAAAGTTTTGTTTTATTTTTGTATGGGATTTATTCTTTGTGTCAAAGAAAATGAATCTCTCTCTCCTTTCCATAGATAATTTTCATTGAAATAAAAGGCTCGCATACTCATACTTGCATATTTTTGAGTTAGGTCCAACTTTCCATGCATTCACCTAATCGTACAATATAAAATTAAGTGCTAGTTTAAGTTTAAAATATTTATCAATTTGTGTGTTAGGTTAGAGACTTGTTCTGACGTATTTAAATGTAGGAGTTGACGTTTAATGCCTACAGTGCATTCCTGGGGCTTGTATTTCTTCCACGTGCCAACTGGTATATCGAATCGCCTTTCACATACTTGGTAGTATATCGAAAGGTGCTTGTCGAAAAACTATGCATTAGACAACACTAATACAAAGTAGAGCTCCCACATACCTTGCATATATCAGGAGACACCTTTAGGAATCCTCTAACCAACCGAGAAAATCCCTTTGGCCATCTTATCATCGTAATACACCAAGAAAAACACTCAAGGAGATTACTATGCATGTATAGTATAGGTAGTCGGGTATTCAGTCAAGGGTATGGTCCCAATCTTCCTTCTTGTGCTCTACTATTGGACCCTATGGTATATAGCGAGTTATGATGGTTTGACAATCCCGTGAGGTTCCAGACCCTTAATCCACTCCTCTCACATATGTTTCTTGTTTCTTTAGTTTGAGTAGCGATTCTTGTATGTACAATTATATTTTATTATAAGAGATAAATAGTTTGTGTTACACAGTTATGGCTTCGCCTTCCAAGACTACCAAGAAAAATACTCCTTCACCAAGCACGTCTTTTGTTTTCCCTCCATATGGGGATGTTGGTACTCCTTTCATGGCTACGTCAGGATTTCCTGGATTGAATATCGGATTACATGTTTGGTTATTCTCTAGTCTTGTTATCCCATGTACACTGATTACTTCAAATCCTAATCCTTCATCACGGGAGCATAAACATCATGTTGAACCCTCGCCTTCTTCACCATATGTGCATTCTCCCTTTTCTCCCTCTTCGCATATTGAAAGTTGTAGTACTAGTAGTCAGGTTAATAAGAAGAAGAAAAAAAGGAAAATTAAGAAGAAGAAAAATAAACAAAAAACCAAGTCTCAACCAATTACTCCTCCCGGTGCAGAGAATGTTTTTTTGCACACCCAAAAATCGTGTAAGTCAAAATTCCCTTACAGGATTTGCAAGGGTGATCACCTTCTGAAATATTGTCATGGTTTGGCCCTAGTTTTAGAATAATGGTCTAATGCTTCTCGACAACAAATGTTATTAGCCTCTGATCATCATACTGATGATAGCCCTCAATGAGTGACTCTGTGGTTAAGAGTTAGAAGGGTAAAGTCAGAAATCCTTTTTTTGTCTGTAAGGACATGCACTTTACTTACCTTTTTCCTCACATGGATGAAGCTTCTAAGTGGTTGGAAGATATTACTATTCCTCAGCAATGGCTTCCAACAGGTTATCTTAAGTTGTCCCTTGACCCATCATTGGTTGAGAAAGTGGTCGATCTATCTACATCCTCGATTGATCCCACTCTTTCTTTAAAGAGTGAAAAACAGGTTGTTTGCCCCACTCTTCCTTTGAAGAGTGAAGTTAAAGGGGTTGAGTCGATCACACTCTTTCATCAGAGGGTGTTAAGATTGAAGTAGTCTCTTAGACACAGTCGTCATCTTCTCCCTCTCTTCCAGTTGAGAGTGAATTGAAACCTGCTGAAGTTTTCGTAGTTAGTTATGATTATTCTATGCAAGAGGAAATTTTGTCTCTTTCAATAGAATCCTCTCCAAGTAATGAGGATATTTCCTTTTACTGGAGTAACCTAATAGATTCTCATCTTCATTCAAGTGTTCATTTCCATATAGTTGTGCAAGTTACCGCTAGGTGGGTGCTTTGCACTATTGTTGACGAAGGGGATTTTATTAGCATTCTATACTCAACTACTTGGAAAGCTTTAGGTTCTCCTCAGCTTGTGTCAGATACTGATCAGATACTAGATTTTAATTGAATACCTACTACACCTTTAGGGATCTTGCCTCATTTACCTATTACATTAGAAGGGAAAACTGTCTGTATTGATGTTATGGTGGTCCAAGGTCCTTTAGATTTCAAGCGACTCCTTGGATGTGATTATGTGTATTGCATGAAGGTTGTAGTGTCCAAACGATTTAGAGTGATTCATTTTCCCCATGATGGGAAGATGGTGACCATTGATCAAATTTCCTTTGTTACACCTGACCATCACATCATTCCTAGTAATCAAAGTACACTAAATGTTCTGCATGTTCTTGTGGTTCCTTCCCCTTCTTCTAGTTAGATTCTTCCCATAATAGGTAAAATGGGGTGCATGGCTCCAATATATGGACATCATACTAGAATTAAACTTCTAACTCCCTATGTGAAAGAGGGAAACACACCAACCTCTGGATATCATGTTGGGTAAGAGCTGTCTATGAGCATAGTTCCCATTCTGTGTCAAGCTTGTTAAAAAATGAAACATATGTCTGTGAACATAGTTCCCATTCTGTGTCAAGCTCGTTAAAAAATGAAACAGATATATGTGAGCATAGTTCTTATTTTGTGTCAAGATTGTTAAAAAATGAAATAGATGTCGGTGAGCATAGTTCCCGTTATGTGTCAAGCTCATTAAAAAATGAAATGGATGTCCTCAAGCATAGTTATTTTCTGTTTCAATATTGTGTACAAATGAAACAGGTACCCTTGAGCATAGTTTATATTTTGGTTTCAATCTCATTAAAAAATAAAATTGACCTTGAGAATGGTTTTATTCCCTTTCCATCTTGTTAAAAAATGAAATGGGCCATAGAAAGCATAGTTATTTTACGTTTCAATCTTGTGTAAAAATGAAACAGGTCTTTTCGAGCAGAGTTATTTTTTCATGTCAAGCTCGTTAAAAAATGAAACAAATTCTTCCATTGTGTCAACCCTTGAACCTTCATTTCACCTGCATGTATAACTTGATCCTCTTTCTTCATCTATTTTTGGTGAACCTTTTCCTGGTAGTAACCGTGAATTTAGTTGGATGATGAATAGAGTAGGCAGACAAAACAAAGCCAACCTCTTTACATTATGTTGGAGTTAAGCTACTTGACAGTTATACTGGGGGAAAGTACCAACCACTGGACATCATCTTGGAAAAATACCTGTGAATGGGAGTCATTTTGAGCATACTTTATTTTAGTTTCGAGCTCGCTAAACCACAAAATGACACTTAGAGCATAGCTCATTCTTTGTTGCAAGCTCTTTAAAAAATGAAGCAGACACCCTAAGCATTCTTCCAACTAATATTAGAGCTGATTAAAAAAAATAAGATGGTGTTGAGTTTACTTTTCATTTTCTGTGCTTTGGTTAAAAGATGAAAAGTGGGTTGAGCTTAGTTAATCGCTTTTTCGTGCTATAGACTGAAACACGAAAAATGTTTCAAGTGCCTTTTATAGCTTTGGAGAACTCGTTAAAAACTTAGTGAAGAGGTATCGAGTGTACTTTTACTTTTTTTTCAGACACATTAAAATTGGATTATGAAAAAAGAACCCTAATAGAGTCCTATTTAATCTCTTTTGGGACTCTTGAAATATGAAAATATTATCGAGTGAAATTGTCTTCTTCATGGTCATAAAAGGACCTGAAGGGTCGTCTTCCTGGTGATAGTTTACCCCTTTTTTGGAAAAGGGGGCACTACTTACGAAAAACTATACTCCGACCAATCATGACTGGAAGAGTTCTCTTGGGCATTATTTTATACTTTTTCGAGCCCTAGGGACTAAATCATACGAAAAAATGACTTTTTGGAGTCTTATTCCATTTTCATTCAGACTCTAAAAATAAATGATACTGAGTTAACTTTCAATCGAATCGTTAAATTAAACACTGAGTGACCCTCTTTTGGGAACTAACTGCTCCTTTCTCAGGTTTGTGAAACATATGAGAATGGTCTTTTCCTAGGATAAGCTACAACGAGTTTTTGTTACCCTCTTTGAAATTGTAAAAATGAAAAGAGGCACTCATCAATCATGATGGGGAAAGTAAGGGTAGGGAAATAAATTACATTTCCAATAATACCAATAGTTTGTCACTTTTGAACATGGCACTTGTCTGCATTTCATTCAGTTAATTGGGTTTTCAACTTGCTTCTGAGTCGATCCAATTTCGTGAGTCATGTCACTCCTTTGAGTCTTTCAAAGAATGCATCATCTGTTGTCATATTATGTCTTGGTTTCTGCCTCATCAATTCAATTCTATCAAGTCTTTGGTTATGATGCCCAATGTTCAAAGGGAAATTGTCTTGATATTTTACACCTACAGTCAAAAAAACTTTTTGTGTCAGTCCTATGGTTACATCATGCTCAACATTCCATAACTTTGTTCTGAGTTTCCTGTCGTCTATGTGGGATTCATCATGGCCCTCCTTCATCAAGAATGTTCCTCTTGAAATCAGCTCATTATCCAGGAATTAGTCTTAGAAAAAAAAATTAGTGCCTTGAGATTTGTATTAATCAATGACAAATTCTCTCGCTTTTGACATAGCTTCTCATCATTGACCTTTGATAGAAATATTCAACTGAGTGTTCGACATCAGATCATCTATTCACACTCAGGATATTGTACTAGTGTACCTTGGGAATCATGGACATCAATGGTGATATCCCTCGCACTTGTTAACAGTTCTCATCATTGATCGGTAATCAAGTGGTTTCTACCATGTTCGACATCAATACATTGTAATCACATGGATAGAACCGTACTTTGTGGAATATGAGACGAATACCCTGGGTATCTCTTAAGTGCTCATTGCTTTCCCCAGGTTGCGATGGAGTATTTCTATGAGTCCTAGCATGGATCCACATTTCTATGTTCATGGTTGTACTCAAATTTGCATTTGTATGGCATAGATCTACATTGTATGTCTGGCATCTATGTCCAAATTTGAGTCTTTTTTGCATGGATCTACGTTGTATTTCAGTAGCCATGAATTTTTGTATCTCACATGGATCTGCACTGTATTGGTCGGTAGCCATGTTGTGAGTCATTTGGGACATGTATCAAAATGTAAAAGGTGATGCATAAAGTTTGTGATGCTTGAGAAGTTCTGACCATTGGACCTTTGCCTCGAGACTACACCTTCCTATATCAAAGTATTTTTCCTATCATTTCTCTCTAGCCATCATACTTTGGGGGGAATTCTATTACACCTAAATATTGTCACCATCATGTTATGAGATAGGTATTCCCTTGTCTGCTCCAATCCCTCAGATTGTTTCCTAGATAAATGAAAGGAAGAAATTACTCCCTTGCATTTTTTCCTTGTTTCGAGCTAGTAATGCTCTTTTTACATGTGAAAAGAGAGGTTCCACCACTTTTTTCCTTCATGAAAATGGAATCACCCCCTTAACACCTCTTTTTCTCTTTATCAAAAGTGTGATGCTCAAGTTTTAAAGGAAAAACAGAAGCTTCAAGAGTCTTCCTGAAGCTTACCTCTATGGAGCCTCATCCATATCGTTTAGGACCACCTGGAGCTCGAGATCCTTCATTTTTGGATCTTCCTTCCACCTCATCCACCATTTCCTTAACCATCCATATCCTCCTATGCCTTTAAATATTGGCTCATCCCCCATGGGAAAAAGGAGGAAGAATTGTGTTGAACACCCAAACTTTATCAAAATAATTCTTGAGATATTGGAGGCAAGGTGAAGTTAGAGGCAAGGATCTGTTGGAAGGAACTCTCAACACCAAGGCTTGAAGGTTGTAGTCTCTCCAATCATTTCTAATAAAAAATGTGTTTTCTTTCCCATATTTACTATATCATTTGTATATATTGTTTGATTCCTTGGTCACAAGTGTTACAACTGATTTTACTACACATGGTGAATCACACTTTTATGGCCTTCCCTGTCCCTCTGCAGACTCCTTAGACCCCTTGGACCATTTTTGTATCTTTGATGCTTCCTATATCATCCCTAAAAACATGAAATAATTTCCATACGTGACTTTTAATCCCTTTCTCGTGTATATATGTGGGTTGACCCTTAAAACCGCGTACATCGGGATGTGTGCAAAAGGCCAAATGATTTTTGGAGTTTTCCTTGATGTGGATCCGAGTCACTTGTCTCTTGACCATCCATATGCCTTGAGATCACTTAGATTCGACTTTCCATTACCCCATTGAAGAGCTATATAAGGAACCCTTTGGATACATTGAAGGGAGAGGAATTGAAGAGCAAGAAAACTATAGTCCATTGTTGCCGGAGCTTATACTTGAGTCTGCATCCCTTTGTCCCTTGGAGCACTTTGTGTTCTTCCCAAGCTTTCCTTTTGCTTGTGAGCTTGCTATTGAGAGATGGAGGTTGAAGTGGTGGAGGCCCAAGTGGGGGACTCAGTTTCTCTGATTCGTAGAGGTGCCGACAGAGGTTGTCACTAGTGTAATCTCTGTTTTATATCCATAGAAATATCTTTTCCTGTCCAATAATGTGTATTTAAATGAGTATTTGATCCATGGATGCTTTTAAATGCTTATATGTTATTGATTATATATGCTAGAGTAGGTCTAACACAATTATATATAGCATGCTTGTCTTGTTTGCTGAGTGTTGAGATAGCAATTTACCAATACAAGATGGAGTTGGAAAGCTCAACGGGGATCTACCTCAATTGTCCAGAATAAGGTACAAATTGAGATCCTTTAGTGTTAGATATTTGGTTCCTCTTGTGTATAGGAAAGGATTGATTTCTAGAGTCAAGCTGTCTATTGTGGTACCCCAAGCCATAGGAGTTCCTCTCTGTAACATAATTTGCGACTCCGCTAGGGAGTTCCTTGTAATTGTCCTTTGGGAGTTTTTATCGGCATTCAATGTTCTTGAATTGCTCTGATTTCTCTGTTTCTGAGTCAGGACTGGGGGCATGTTTTCCTGGTAGTGTCTGATAGGTGTGAATTTTGTCTCAGCTTATCTGTTTGCCTTCATTTTGATCTATTTTCCTTCTTGTATGTGAGTTTTTGCCTCACAGTCACGTGTACACGCAGTTTTTACTGAGATATCCACGTATATACACGGGTTTTCTGCACACAGTCGCATATGCCCTGAGTTTTTCCTTTTAGAGGAAGATTGAGTGTTGTTGGGGGAGTTTTGATGATTGCTGAGTCTCCTTTGATGCTTCTAGAGTCTGTATACACCTCTGTTTCTGACTAGAGATACTTTTTAGGGTAATTTTTTTTGTTAAGAATGTTCTTGTCATTTTTTTTTGGGGGGGGGATTAGTGCATTAGGTCTCTTTTACCTTAGTGCTTTGCGTGGGTGCTGTTTGATAGTGTTTCAGAGTTTGGGGCTGGTAGATTCATTCTTTTGCTTTATTATCTCATTTTTATTCAAAAAATCCAAAAATATTTGCTTCTTTTACATCATGATTCATCATTGCACTTTGCATTTTGCATGGTACTTGCACTAGGTTTGCTTAGAGAAGTACTAGTTAGGCTTTCATATAGGAATGCTTGCATTTGTCATTTGAAGAAAAATTTTCATTTCACGTAGTAGCATGCCATGTTTTTCATTCAACACAATGCATTTGCATTGATTGTTAGGTGTGCATTTTACTTCATGTTTATGTCATAACACCATTGGTGCACGATCATATACCTTTTTTGAGTAATAAATCCAATAAAATGAATGCTTAATTAAAATGGACTACACTATTTTCTTTGATAGGGTACACCAACAAGATTAGGTTTTAGGCTCTTGGAATAGTTCATTATGAGTAAATTCTCCAAGACCACTAAACAACAACATGTATGTGTCTGTCCAGGTGAGAGTGTGAAATTCCTTGGTATAATTAGTGTTTCTCAGGATCCTCCTCTTACAAGGGAGTTAAGCATGAGGCACTGTGAGCGGTTATTGATTGGGATGACCCCTAGTCATAACTAAGTAGCACTGGAGATATTTCTAGGATTGTATTCATATTTGGGGCCTCTTTCGAGAGTTTCAGGCTTTGCTACCCTGCCCATATGGTCAATCTCACCTATGACTATCCGCCTGAGCATTGATTATATTGAGGTGACCTTAGTTTCCTTACCTAGGTTATCGAGGGGGTACATCGTAGGGGTTATTCTATAGGTGTCCCGACCAGGTTGGGGTCGAACAACACAATCGATATATGTGTTGAAGCTAAGGGCCACAATAATTGGATATGAACCTCCACTTGTTGTGTATGGGAGTCTCAAGCCTCTACTAGGCGAGACATACCTGCTTCATTTGGGAGCTCACATATCCTACCCTTGTTTGCTTGTGATTGGATTTAGATTATATAGGTGTATGATTTATGCACAGTAGCTTGCTTATGGTTTGCATAAGTAGAAGAGTCTTTTTCATTTTTTGAGTCATTGTGGATTCGGGTGCGACACTTCGCCATTCTCTTCGTTTAGCAGGACTTCTGCCTTCTATATCTCCTCCTTTGGGAGAGAGAAAAAGACAGTCCAGGAAGACTACTTCTCACATTGATTCACACACAATGGGAGATCATGAAGATGAAATTCCTGATTTGTCTTCTCCACCTCATGAGGTTGGGGAAGAAGATCCTACTCCTGTATATGATTCTTCACCTGATATACCTACACACTCTAGGTATGATCCTTCAGCTGATATACCTGCACACTCGAGGTATGATCCCTCATTCAAAGGTCGCTGGTATTGGATGTCGGGTGATGAGACTCATCATGAACCTGCAAGCACTAGTTATGTTAGTTATGTCATGTCTGGTATCCCTACACATGATCCAGCACAGCATGTTGAGTCAGAGTTTGATCCTAACACTATGCTTGGGGGCACTCCTATTCCTTTCCATGTGGAGAGATTTGGGAACATGATTCACACTGCACCCTCCATCCCGACGGTGGAGGCTACATCACACGTTCGTACTAGACCTGGTGTTAGTAGTCCTATTAGGATACCATAACTAAGACGAGTGACTATAGGGAACACCACTTACATCACTTCACATATCCCTTCATCCTCTATCCCTAGTTCTTTGAATGCTATTCCTCTCCCTCATTCACATGGTCCTTCGGGCCGGAATGTGGCTACTAGTCATGCTCGTACTGCTGCTACTCGCGTAGTTGTGTCTCAGAGTCAAGTACCTCCTGTTGTCTCAGGAGGTCACATTCCTACTTCTGGAATGTCCTATGGTCTATTGTAGGGAATTCCTCATATTTCTACTTATGGAGTCTCTCATGGGACATCCCATGGGACATCTTATGGAGCTTCTCATGGACAATATTATGGACCGTAGTATGCACAGAGTTATTCACCTTATGGGTACGGGTATCAACAACCCGCTTACTCCTTGAATTATGGCTTTGTGGCTCCAAATAGTCAAGGTACACCACATTATGGTGCTTCCATGCCACCCTACATGGGTCAAACGGGAGGAGGGAACTATGGCCATGGTGGTTATGGTAATCAGTCTTATGTGAACCAAAATTATCAGGGAGCGTGGCATCGACCTGCTCAACCTAGGCTCCCTTTCCTCTCAATGTTAAATTTTCCTAACTTGTTAAGACTAATGAACGATCTGGTATCTTATGACCCAGCTTGGCCGGCTGTCCCTACCAAGCTTCCCTCAGACATTCCCAAATTCAAGGGAAAACCAGGAGAAGATCCTAGTGAACATGTTACTACATTTCACCTTTGGTCCTCTTCTACTTCCTTACATGAAGATTCGATCTGTTTAAGGCTATTTCAACGCACCCTCACCGGGCCTGTAGTGAAATGGTACATAGAGTTACCTAGGGGGGAATTCGTTTTATTCGATGACCTAGCTATGGATTTTTTCAACCACTTCCAGCTACCAATGTGTTACGACGTTGGTACAGAACTCTTGTCAACATTTCAGCAAGACAAAGCCACGCATATCTCAGACCATATCCAAGAGTGGCGTAGACGGAAGAGAATGATCAAGGCCTTCATAGCACCAGAATTTATCCTCGAATGGTTCCTTAAATTGTTACTACCTTATACAACGAAGGATGTTTCTACATTTGAGGTTCAAAATGAGGAACAAGCCATTTTTAGGGCACAGGAATTGGATTTGATTTATGCTCAATCTGGTTTGTTATATGAGATCATTCATAACACTCCGCATTCTAGTTTCGACCCTAAGGTCAAACCTAGACCACATGCCGATGGCATTGTTCATTGTATGAGTACCAAACCTGTGGATTTGGTTGTGAAACAGGTGATCCAATTGTCTATCAACCAATCTGCCTCGGGACAAGCCACAACTTCTTCTCAACCCACCCAAATGGTGAATGTTCTTTCGGTGCAATCGTCGGACCTGAAGGGTAACCATCAAATTGGAAGGAATAAGAATAAGGGTAAAACCAATCATAAGGGTGGGAATAGGAATGAAAATTCTAATTCTAATGACAAAAACGCCCGCAATTCTAGGGGGGACATGCAGTATAAACATAAGGTTAAGTTTCCTTGCAAATTGTGTAAGGATGACCACCTGAGTCACTTGTGCCCTCATATAGAAGAAGCCTCGAGGTTCATAACACAGGGCCCAACAGTGTTGACCAACCCTTCACCCCATAATCAAAACATGAACTCGAGGACCCATGATTAGTCTAGTAGAGATAAAGATCTACCGCAAGCTAGTAGTGGTCATGGTTGCATCAATATGGTGCATGCTACTAAGGTTGTGACTCATGCGAAGGACTATGGTTCATCACAACCTGACCTTGGAAAGGAACTTGCTCCACGCGGAAGTCCTTTGCATATTCAAAACCCTATGGATAAACCTAAAGTTGCACCTCGCATTCCTAAGGGGGTCCTTAAGCATTTGGGGCACAATCCTAATGCCTGAGCTGCCCAGAATTATTTAGTTGTCGAGGATTTGGGCCACACTCCTTATGCGATGTCTGCACTCGAAGTACTTCAGAGTTGTCCTTCACAAAGGAAGGCTTTTCTTTCTACTCTTGGTGTTAACGATGATAACTCTTCCTCTGTCATCAAATTTGAAACTGTGGGACTACAACCTCTCTTTCCTTACTATGTGTCTCTCTTGATTCATGTAGAATGTCTTAACATGACCATCAAAGGCACTGTGATTGACGAAGGCACTGCTGCTTCCATGATGTCTTTGGCGTGTTGGAAGGGTTTAGGTTCCCCCAAGTTGTCTAAATCCACAACCATGTTGATTGATTTTGATGTTAGATCGTTTCGGCCACACATAATTTTTCCTTTTCTTAAGGTCCGTTTGGGAGCGAAGACCATCGCGATTGAGGTCGAGGTGGTTGATGCGCCCCTTGACTACAATCTGTTACTGGGTAGGAAATGGATGTATAGTATGCAAGCCGTAGCTTCTTCTCTATTTCGAGTTGTATGCTTTTTGTTTAATGGGAAGATAGTTACAATTGATCAAATGTCATTCAAGAATCCGTGTGTTACCGCATCTTCGGGAGCTTCTATCCCGATTGTCAAGCACTCTCAACCGGCAACTGAGAGTGTGGGTGTGGGCATGTATCCATCTCTTATGGGAAGCTTTAGTTGTCCTACACCTATTCTTATGATCGGGTCTAGTTCTGGTGGGGCTTCATCTTCATTGAGATCGGTGTCCTTTTGCACTACCCATATGAAATATCCTTGGATTCTTCCTAAACCGAGTCCTTTGTCTAAGCCTATTGAATGGACATGCCATTTCCTACAACAATGATAGAATATCAAGCGAATCTTGAATGTGTTGTAGAGCCTAGTCCTTCCTCTTCATGGACGGAGGAGGAGGACCCATATGTGCTGCCTGCATGGGCAGTTGAGTCTTCTGATGCACATGATTTCCTTGATAGTGTTTTTCCATCAGATGAAGCTATTATTGAGGCCATGTCTGGAGTTGAGCCACCTTCAGAAGAGTTGCATCATAGATCTTATTTTCTTCTTGAGCTTAACCGTTTGGAGTGTGAAGAGTTTAGGGAGATTATTAGTGAGAGAATTGGTAGTCTTGTGGTTCCATTAAGCTCTCTTGGTCTGATGGCTGATGAAAACATGGTGAATATATATCCTACCATTCCTATCAATATCTCTTGTGATCCTAGCAAGATTGAGAATGTCTATATTGGGGAAGAATGTTCCCATGCTGAGATTCAAGAGTATATCGAATTGTTCAAAGAGTTTCGTGACATATTTGCTTGTTCATATGAGGAAATGCCAGGTATTGACCCTCACATTGTTGAACATGAAATTAAAACTTATCCCAATGCTAAGCTTGTTCGACAATGCTTGCGTGCAGTGAATCCTAGAAAAGCACCCATGATTAAGGCTGAGATAGAAAAGCTGTTGAATGCCGATTTTATCTATCCCATTCCCTTGACAGAGTGGGTTTCAAACCTCGTTCGAGTGGATAAGAAATAGGGAATGACCTGTATATGCACTGATTTCCATGACTTGAATCGTGCTTGTCCTAAGGATAATTTTCCCATACCATTTATTGATCAAATTTTGGATGAGTGTGCAGGAAGCGAGGTATTTTCCTTTATGGATGGCTTTTCCGGATACAATCAGATACAAATCAAACCTGAGGACCAACATAAGACTGCATTTATTTGTCTTTGGGGTACGTTTGCATATCAGAAGATGCCTTTCGGCCTTAAAAACACTGGAGCCACATTTCAGTGGGCTATGAACTTGATCTTCCATGATCTCAAATCGATTATTGAAGTCTTTTTGGATGACCTTTCTACTCATTCTCGTATGAGAATGCGTCATTCCTACCATTTGAGATTAGTGTTCGAAAGATGCCACCATTACTTGCTTAGTTTAAATCCTCATAAGTGCATCTTTTGTGTGAAGTTTGGTTGCTTGTTAGGGTTCATTGTCTTTGTTGGGCTATAGGGCAGACCCGAGTTTTATGCCTTTAACTTTGCACGAACAAAAGACCCACAGAGTTGGCCCTTTCGGCAACAACCTGCGAACAGGTTGTAGTCTCACCCGAAACCACTATGGGGTGCCGCAGAACCAGATTTCTGCAAGCAAAAGAGGGATATTACTGTACCTTTAGCTTTTAACAGATTATAAATATAAATCACAGAGCTTAACATTCACTTATTTAGCTTCGCGGTTAGATAAACAAACAGTGCCTTGCGCAACCCTTTACTGGGAATTCACAGCGAAGTTAATATCTAGCAGTGATCTTTACTTATTAGATATATAGATATAAATGCATGAAAGAACACAACATAAACAACACAAAGAACCATGACACAAGATATAACGTGGTTCACCCCTAGTGTAGGGGTTACGTCCACAGAACTGTGTTTTATTCAACTTTCTACAAAAAACACAGTTCTGATCTATGCACTCAGCTGCAGATCCCTTCAGTCCTCAAAGCTGCACACATAGCTACAGGCCTCTGCGCACACAGCTGAAGATTTCCTTATCACCCAAAAACGCTCTGTGCACACAGCTGCAGAGGTCATCCATGCACACAGCTGGGACTTAACCTTTTCTTACAAAATTAGCCTTAGCTTCGCATCAGTTCCTTTTACATAAAAAGCCTAACCTGACTTATTTACAAGAGTTCCTATTTATACAACGCACTATTACAAAACCATGGACTTAAACCATGGGTTATTACAAAAAGAGGGTTTTGACTCAACCCCGACACCCCTAAGACTATTTTGAGTTGTAACTCTGCTTACAAACCCACATAACCCTGCGGAGTTACCTAACTTAAGGAACGTTAAGGTGCGCGCCCCAACAATCTCCAAGGAGGGTATAAGAGTCAACCCTTTAAAGGTTGAGGCAATAATTCAATTGTCTCCCTTGAGAAACATTAGACATCTTCAATGTTTGCAAGGCATGGAAAATTTCTTGTGGATATTTGTCGTCAACTTTGCCAATTTGACTAGAGGCTTTATGCGTCTTTTGAAGAAGGATACTAATTTTTTCTAGGATGAGCGACCCCGTGAGTCCTTTGATGCACTTAAGCGAGCCTTAGCATCGACCCCAATGATTAGTCCACCCGACTATAGCTGTGACTTTTTACTTTATGTGGTCGCGTCCATGGAGACGATTGGTATGGTTTTGGTTCAGGACGATGAGGAGCTCTAGGAGCATGTCATATATTATATGAGCTGAAACTTTATAGATGTGGAGATCCATTATTCCCATGCGGAGAAACTTGCCTTAGCTACCGTTCATGTGGTTTAAAGATTGACACTATATTCTCCTCTGCTAGAACTTGGTGGTAGCCCATGTCAATCCATTTTAGTTCATCCTCACTAGAAGGATGATAGGGGGAAAGTATAATAAGTGGATTGTCATCTTGCAAGAATTCTATCTCGAGTTTGTTTTGGAAAAATCGAAAAAATTGTTGATTTTTGCGGAGCTTATATTGGATTTCCCAAGCGAGGAGGAGGAGGAAGTTTGTGAAGATACGTTTGTCGATGAGCACATTTTCCTGATCTCAACTTTGGATCCATGGTATGGGGATAGCATCATATATTTACAAACATTGAAGGTACCTACTCACCTTTCATGGGATGAACGATGACAGTTATGTCACGTATCCAAGAACTATGTAACGTCCCCGACCCTCTGACCGACAAAGAGGACACTACCAAACAACTAATTTTCGGGAAACTAGCCCCATGAACATGAACATGCATATAATGCTGAAATAAAATGCTTAAAACAAAAAACAAGCAAGGATGCATAATTACTCAACATACAACGGAAGCAAACATACATTCGAGCATCAACATGTTCATCATTGTTCATTAATAATAAATATAGCTGCAGAGATGAAATGGTCAAGAATACTCATCGTGTAAGAACTCATCCCACAACCAGTTGCGTCGCTGAAATGTTCCACCCAACCATAGGCCAGCGTGCTCATCAATCTCTCAGCAACACTACCACCCCCGAGCTGGGCATGATTCCCTAAGGAATAAGGGACTAAGCAGGCTTACACATAGCCAAGGATACACAATACATCCAAGTCAACAAAGTTGGGTTTATTAGGTCATCAAGGAGCTATGAAAGGCTGAATGCTAAACTAGTGCACTCATGGAAAATCTAAGGACACCTACACCGGAGCTAGCTTGAATTCTAAGACACCCACACACACCCGACACTAGGAATCAGTCCCTTCTCTACTTCACAGTCCCTCAGGCCTTGAATTCCCTTGCCAGTGCTATTTTGGGGTTGTGGAGAAGAAATCCAACCATCTAACTCTCTCTGTGTGGCTCCCAAACCCAGGTTTCTCAAGCATACCTAGCCTTCAATCCCACTCCACATAGGTTGAAGACCAACCACTACATACCCACAATCAAACAATTAGTTCACAGCTCTGTGAATAAAACCAAAGGAAATAGGGTGACAACCCAAAATGGTGAATGCATCTCAAGCCAAGAAAGGTGACTCAGAGTTGTTCTTGGCCCTAGCGTGGCCAAAACAGCTCAACAGCAACCCCAAAAGGTAATTGTACACACACAACAACCCAAACTAGGGGAAGAACAACAACCACACTTTTTACCACTGAAACAATGGGAGAAGCCCAAAATCATAGAAAAAACCACATGTATACAGAGGACAACTGCGAGCTCTCAACCTTCATAGAGGGAAGAACGAAACCTCTACCTTATAGGGTTCAACGCATAGACTGAAGAACGACCCAAAAGAACCAAGTCCGGTTTCCAGCAAGATGATCCCCGCAATATATGCCTGTGCATTGGGATGAGAGAACGACCCCCTGCATGAGAATGAGCAAGACCAAAACCTCCCAAGAGTGGAATCATGGGAGAGTGGAGAGAATCCAATGTTTCCCCTATGTCTAAGTGACGTGAAGAGGAAGAGTCTGCTGGTGGAGTGGGCACATGGGCAAGGACTGATAGCCCTACCACACCCACCACTACTCAGCAATAACTACTACCAACTAACAGACATCAGAAGTTTAAATGGGTGGTTGACACATGGATTTTCCCCATAGGTCCAAGGTGTAACATTCCCCCCCCTTATCCTTAGGAAAATCATGCCCTTTTCATTAACATTTCATCGTCGTAGCTAGATGTAGGTTCATTTTAATTAATGTGCATATATACATGATGCCAAAACTATTATGTCCAGGATAGCATGATATACCATCGACAACGATCCCAATTGCCGAAACATAACACAACCAAATCGATGGTGGGGATTTTTCCTTTAGCTCCACACCATGATTAATTACAATATACACATCATGTATCTTTTAATGCAACTGGGGTCAAAACCAGGGATATTACAATCCCCTCCCTTTTGGAATAACACTATCCTCAGTGTTCTAATACATAGGAATACATATACAATTTGCACATCAAAATTTCAAAATTTTGTAGATCTGTCCCACGTTCAATTATTTACTTGAAATTTTAGGACCAGGCCCATTGGCTTCCACGAGATTATCTTGCTGGTTCTTAGCTTTCGGCTCATCCCCAAGTGTAGGAACTTTGTGGTTGCTACCGTATTTATGTTCCCTTGTTGGGAAGTCCTAGCGGTATTGATGTCTTCCACATTTCCAACATTTCGATGGCTACTTCATATTTTCCTAATCAATTTCCTTTGAGCCTTCATCCCTGGAACATTTCTTAATGGATCATTTGGACTAATGTCCCATCATTGATCAACTTTCCTTTCCTTTTCGGATTGCTCCCAGAAGGATTTTTACCTCCTTTTGCAAACAAATAGAGTCTTGTAAAATCTGGTGGTTCATCTCATTCTGCCTTTATTGTATCTTGAGAATCTCTCCAACATTCTCTTGGGTCTTGGAAATCATTTGAAGGAGACCTCCAGCCAAATCCAACAGTGTCTTGTTTGCTGCCATGATCAATGTGCACTATTGGATTTCACTTTTCTCACCTGTGAAATGCATCATTGAAATTCTGTTAGACCAAGCATAGTATAGGCATTAAAATCAGTCAATTAATTTCCCAGTTGGCATGACAGTCCAAGTCTCATCAAGGAGACTTTCATATTCCTCATGCCTTCCCAATAGGCACATGAGCTCATTCATGTCCATTCTTTGGCAGGGAATTAACTATTTCAGCATTCACAATTTATTTTAAGCAAATAAACACATGCATTCAACAATATTTTGTTTTCGCAATGCATAAGTATATATATAAAATAAAAAAAAAGGAAAGAGAGAGCAGCAAGAGTTTTTTTTTTCCCTCTTTGTCTTGTTCCATTCTGGAACCCACACCACCTCTGTGGTTTTCATGCTCTCCGCCTCTTTCACTTCCCCATGAATGCTGGACCAATCTATCTTGGTCATGACACTTAGTGTCTTTGGTCTATTTCAAACCTCTCAACCATGGAACCTCCCCACATGGTTTGTCTTGGTTGCTAGGACCTTCGCAGTCTCACTAGCACCTTTTTCATTACTGCTCATTCTGAGCTCTTCAGGACAGTCACATGTCCACATGCACCCCTAGGATGCTCTCATATTCCTCGCTCCCAGCGATACCTATATTCAAACATTGAATAGATTCACATGTTTAGTTTATTCTCAACGGTTTTTATCTCTTAAACAAGAGCTTAAAATATCATAACCAAATCATATACACATGTATATTCATAAGCAAGAAATTGCAAAATAATCCAACACTTATCTATATTGTGTGTTTCCTCTTTGGTCCATAGGATCCTGCTTCACTTTGCAAGCCTTGGGATTGCCTATGGACTTGGGTGTTAGATCAGCACGAAGGCTGCTTCACAACATCCTTTTATATATATCAAGCATAGTCAAGCCAACCTACAGTTGGGTTTATCAAACTGTCCAGCCAAGCCAATATACAATTGGGTTTATCAGGCTACAGCTAATCAATCCAATACACTACTGGGTTTATCAGGCTACTTAGCCAAGCCAGCTAACAGTTGGGTTTATCAAACTGTAGGTAGTCAAGCCAACACTGTAACATTCCCATAATTTCCATAGCATCAATTAATTAATGTCCAGCCAACCACAATTTCCACAATTTTCACAACATCAAATAATTACACAGTCAAGCCAATCTATAGTTGGGTTTATCAGACCATCCAGCTAGTACACCGTCATGCTGACTGGGCTTGGAACTTTACCATTACCATTTCTAGGTTTCATTTCCAGTAGTAAGCTCCAATTCCACTACCCCATACAACACAAGAAACCACTCCCTTCTATGCTCTTCAGTTTCTCTGGAATGTCTCCTTCTCTATGCTCTTCAGTAGAAGGCAGGATGAGCCCAAACCATTTTTAATTTAGTGTGCAACACCATACTGCATCTGTTTAACTTAACAACACAAGAAATATAAGAAAACTCATTAGCATTGATGTCATCATATTTCATATCATTCACTATCAAGTATTGAGACACCAGGAGTGCATCCACTCCCTAGGGTGTAATCAATATTGAAAACCCTTTCATGATCTGACATCAGGAAAGTGTGCACCCCTTTCCGATGTGTGCCATGTATGCCTTATTCATACTCAAGAAATCTTCCATAATGGAAATAAAATCAAAACATGCTCTGCATTTTGAATTTAACAATTTGACATGCATATTCTTAGCTAGGGTCACATAACACTTATCCATTTGCCGAGGTAGTATTCCTTCGTTAAGGAGGAATGGGGGCTCCCTTCTCTAAGTTGACAGTCCCTCGGTTTTCCATCCCAACTCCTTTTTACATTACATATCCACACATGTATTACCGACACAATCTATACCATCTCACTCATGTTGCTTACCAAACATGTAGTGCAGATGAGACATTTCCAAAATATCTAATGGAGTTTCACCCGAAACCCATTTCCAATATAGGGGAGAACCTCCCCATAAAGTTTGGTTCCTTCAGGCCATCACACATGGTCTTCCTGCAATGTGTACCCCTGGCACATTCATCAAGTAGCCAAATAGTCAATCATTATCTGATAATACAATCCAAATTGATTGTTCCATAGCTAAGCAATGACACTAGTAATTAAATTCAACAGGAATTTGCAACTCTGTCTACTTCAAAAATTGATTTGCTTAGCAATGAGATGATCCTCATTTACTATTATCTTGTAAGCAGCACCACTATTCACATTATAATTTTATGCTTACTAGCATCACATGAACATCCACTTACAACACGTTCTCTTGACACAATTCTATGCAAGCCAATAGTGATTAGTAGTTGTCAGCAATTTATCAAATCTGAAATATACAAATTCAAATTAATAACTCATTCTTCATACAGCCAATTTTCAAAACCATGAGAGTCTCATGAGGTTTGGCTCTTTCACATGGTAGATTCCAGTCTTTGTCATGGTCTTACCCACTTTGCCATGTGTTTCCACCTTTCACACACTTGGGTCATGTGTGTTATAGCTAATTTTACCACTTCAGGTGAATCACACTTGTATGGCCTTCCCCTGTCCCTCTGCAGACTCCTTAGACCCCTTGGACCATTTTTTGTCCTTTGATGTTTCCTTGACCATCCCTTAAAGCATGTGAAAATTAATACACGCGACTTTTAAACCCTTAATCGCGTATATACGCGGATTTGACCCCTAAAACCACGTACATTGGGATGTGTATAAAATCCAAATCCTTTTGGAGTTTTCCTTGACATGGATCCGACTCACTTGACTCTTGGCCTTCCATATGCCTTGAGATCACTCAGATTCGACCTTTCATTACCCCTTTGAAAATCCGTATAAGGAACTCTTTGGTACATTGAAGGCATATGAGAGAATTGAGAGCAAAGAAACTATAGTCCATTGTTGCCGAAACTTGTGCTTGAGTTTGCATCCCTTTGTCCATTGGAGCACTTTTGTGTTCTTCCCAAGCTTTCCTTTTGCTTGTGAGCTTGCTATCGAGAGATGGAGGATTGAGGTGGTGGAGGCCTAAGTGGGGGATTCAGTTTCTCCGATTCACAGATGTGTCGACAGAGGATGTATCCATTGTAATCTTTGATTTTATATTAATAGAAATATATTTTCTTGTCCAATAATGTATGTTTGAATGAATTTTTTATCCATGGATGTTTTCAAATGTTTATACATTGTTGATTATATATGCTAGAATAGATATAACACCAATATATATAGTATGCTTGTATTGTTTACTTGTTGTTGAGGAAGTAATCTATCAATTCAAGTAGAAGTTGGAAATCTCAACAGGGATCTACTTCAACCATCTGGAATAAGGTACGATGTCTGATCCGTTAGTGTTAGATATTTAATTTCTATTGCATATTGGAAAGGATTGATTTCTGGAGTCAAGCTGTCTGTTGTGGTACCCCAAGCCATAGGAATTTCTCTTCATAACAGAATTGGCGACTTCGCTGGGGAGTTCTTAGTAGATGTCCTTTGGGGATTTTCTATCGACATTCAATGACTTTGAATTGCTCTTTTTCTCTTGTTTCTATGTTGGGTCTGGGGGCATGTTTGCTTGGTAGTGTCTGATTGGTGTGAAGTTTGTCTTAGCTTGTCTGTTTGCCTTTATTTTTATGCACCTTTATTCCTGTACGTGAGTTTTGAACTCACGGTCACGTATATATGTGGGTTTCTCTGCCATTTCTATGTATACACATGGGTTTACTATGAACAGTCATGTATGCCCTTAGTTTTTCCTTTTAGAGGAAGTTGAATGGTTGCTGGGTGAATTTTGATGATTGCTGAGTCTCCTTTAATACTACTAGAGTCTGTATACACCTCTGTTTCTGCTCAGAAACGTTTTTTTTAGGGTAAATTTATTTTTTAAGAATGTTCTTGTCATTGCATTTTTGAATTTTTGTTTTGGGATTAGTGCATTAGACTTCTTTTACCTCGGTGCTTTGCTTGAGTGCTGCTTGAGTGTGCTTGCAGAGTCTGGGGATTATAGAATAATTCTTTTGCTTTTTATATCTCATTTTATTTCAAAAAATCCAAAATATTTTCTTATCATGATGCATTACATTTTTCATTTTGCATAGTACTTGCACTAGATTTGCTTTGGAGTATTAGTTAGGATTTCATATAGGAAATCTTGCATTTATCATTTGAATAAAATTGTGCATTTCACATAGTAGCATACCCTGTTTTCATGGACACAATGGATTTGCATTGATTTTTAGGTGTGCATTTTACTTCATGTTGTGTCATAACACCATTAGTCACACGACCATATCCCTCTTTTGAAAAATAAAGGCAATTAAAATCAACGCTTAATTAAAATGAACTACATTATTTTATTTGACAGGATTCACTAACAAGATTAGGTTTTAGGGTCTTGGAATAGTTCATTGTGAGTAAATTCTCCAAGACCAGTAAAAAACAACATGTATGTGTCTGTCCAGGTGAGTGTGTGAAATTCCTTGGTGTAACCAGTGTTTCTCAGGATCCTCCTCTCAAAAGGGAGTTAAGCACGAGGCAGTGTGAGGGGTTATTGATTGGGATGACCCCTAGTCATAACTGAGTAGCACTGGAGATATTTCCAGGACTGTATTCGTATCTAGGGGATTTTTCGAGAGTTTGGGGCTTTGCTACCCTACCCAAACGATCAATCCCTCCCGCGACTGTCCGCCTGAGCATTGATTATATTGAGGTGACCTTAGTGGCCTTACTTAGGATATCGAGGGGGTACTTTGCAAGGGTTATTCTGCAGGTGTCTTGGCCAGGTTGGGGTCGGACAAAACAATCGCTTTACGTGTTGAAGCTGAGGGCCACAATAATTGGTTACATACCTCTGCTTGTTGTGTATGCGAGTCTCAAGCCTCTCCTAGGCAAGACATATCTACTTCATTTGGGAGCTCACTTATCCTACCCTTGATTGCTTGTATTTGGCTTTAGATTTGATTGGTGACTGCACTGTGCAAGTTAGCTTCCCTAGGGTTTGCGTAGATAGAGAGTCTTTTGTATTTTTTGAGTCATTGTGGATTCAGGTGCGACTCCTCGCTGTTCTTGTTGCTTAGTAGGACTTTCGCCTTATACATCTCCTCCTCCTTTGGGAGTGAGAAATAGATAGTCAAGGAGGACTACTTCACACATTTATTCACACACCATGGGAGACCATATAGAAGGTATTCTTGAACCACCTTCTCCCATTCATGTGGAAGATGTGGAGTTTACTCCTAACTATGATCCTTCACCCAACTTGACTGAGTTAGGTCCTGTGATTTTCGAGATAGGAACCTTTCATGATAGACCTACTTACTCTATGGTTGATTCCCGATTGACGCATTGCTAGTATGGAATGCCGAAGGATGATGAGACTCATTTTGAACTTGCGAGCACTAGTTATGGTAGTTATGGTATGTCTGGTTTTTCCACATATGATTTGGCATTTCATGTCGAATCTGAGTTCGAGCCTAACACTATGCATGGGGGCACTCTCATTCCTTACCATGCAGAGAGGTTTGGGAGCACTAGTCACATTGCACCTTCCATCTCGGTGGGGGAATCTACATCACACATTCCTCTTAGGTCTAAGGTTAGTGATCCTATTAGGATACCACATCCGATATGAGTGAATTGTTGGCCTGATTTTTTGACCTAGGCCAACAAGGAGATTATGCCCACACAATCAACTTAAAGCAGCTTCTGGTGTGTTTGGAATAGCAAAATCTCGTAGGTTATGGTCCTGCTACCAACTGAATTTTTCTCTTAGGGAGAAACTAAAATTAAATAAAAGTCTATCCTAAGGTTATTTCTATCTAAATAAATCCTAAAATTAGTTTTCAACTACCTAAGTTATCCCACAATTGCTTTCTTAAGGAAAGTCTTCGATTTTGGAGGGTTTTATATTTAATATTCTAAATTTTTAAAAGACTATTAAAGTTATTCTAAAATTGCACAAATTCTATTTAACAACTGTTAAATCTAAACTATACTATAATAATACTAACTAAACTGTCCTAACTATCCTATCTCAGTTGAGAGCGATTTGAATATTATATTAATTATTAATTAATATAATGATAAACAGAAAGATATAGGAGTAGGATCTAAATGAAATTATTTAAACCATCCACACTAAATCATTCTGCTATAAAATACTTTGACAGAGAAATTGAAATAAGCAATTATTTCAAATTCTTCTGAAATGTTTAATTAATTAACAACTAATAAAAATCATTAGATATCTGAATAAAAGATAATGTGCAAAACGAAATCATCGCAAAAATACAAATGAGATCAAACAGACATAAATATATATGTCATTATATCTTGAATTTTCAGTAGAAACACTAATTAATTCAATTACAACAATATACTCATTCAAATACAATATTGTGCTGACAAAGTGTAATATCGGTTAATGAACTCAAGCATAACCAAGTATACTACATGAATATTATAAGTAGAAGATTATATACTGAAATATAAAAGAGTATCCAAAATAATACCGATCACAATATCATCCTGAGGATTTCCAGTCACATTCCACTTCCAAAGATAAAACTTCAGTCAGGAACAATACTGGTATCAAAATAATATTTCAAGTATGATTCTCTTCAGTCACTCCATCCTGGTAGTGTCTCCTCTACTCTGCAAACATAAATTTTACAAAATAAAAAAAATAGAATAATGAAAACAAAGTTTCTCTTATTCTGTCCAGACTTCCAGGTTATCATTTGAATGATAAAAAAAACTACAAATAGGAAATAGAACAATGAAAGACCATCTCCTTTCTACAGCCTCCCCTCTTCTGTAGAAATTTGCTGTTTAAATAGACAAATCATCAATAGAAACTGAGTTGAATTTATTAACTGGTCGTACTTATGAAAAATGTGTTCAGAGCACGCCGAAAATATCCCAAATCGTTCACTCTTTTCAGCAAATTTCACACGAGTCTGGTAAATGGGGATATTCTGGAAAAAACCCATGTTGTAGATTTTATTATTTCATCTTATTTTTCCCGCAGTTTGCTGTGGGAAATTGTTTCTCAAAAAATGATGGAAATCTGGTTCGGTTATCTTCTTGACCTGCACACCCAAAAACAAAATGAATGATCAGACCGAAATAGACATCCTTTGAAATAAGAAAAAGATAAAACAATTATCCATTTCAATTCAAGGGTTAATAAACTAGTGGCTACGAATAAATGCATCCCAAGTAAATTATTTAAGAGTTTCAAATTCGTAAATATGGTAAATTCATATGTTTACGGAGTATCTAGGTAATGAGGCAGTTGATTGATTTCTTACTCTCGTGTTCCATAAAATTTCTTTTCCCATGTACTATGGATACTTCTTCTTAACTGTCAAACCTACATCATATCATTGATGCATAATGAATAACCTTCTTCACGTGGCACGATTTCTAGTAGGATAACATGGCGTTCTTATGGGCATGCAAAAACAATCTCTCTCAATTTTCAGAGGCCTGACAAATGGTAGTGAGTTTAGTGATTGACGTGTTATTCTTTGATAAAATATGCTTAAAATAGAAATCAATTATTCTAAATTCTAGAACAGAAAAACCACATGGCGATAAATCTGATTGCTCTTATACCCGTTATATATAAAAAAACACAATAGCATTCTTTCCCCTATATTTGTTGCTTAATTTTATTTATATGATAACAACAGTAATCTCAAATAAGATGACTCTGAGATATCTTAACTGGAAATATCTATGAAGGCTGCAATCTCAGGCGTGATCCCATATTTTAGTGGACTGCTAACTTTATTACATGCACGTAGAGATCTATTAAAAATCGCTGCGAATCAGAATCATTAGCACCCAATCAAAATATAGTTTTGGTTTGACCTAAGAAATAAGAAATTCGTCATAGTATAAGTCAAAAGAAACTCGATTTGCATCATTTTAAAATCATAAAGATTGAAACCATATCTTTGTAGAAAGCCTTAAATAAAATATAATAAAATAAAAATAAGACTTCATAAGGCTCTTCTACAGTTAATGTGACATGACTTAATAAATTCATC
This sequence comes from Pseudotsuga menziesii, assembly GCA_001517045.1. Taxonomy (NCBI): domain Eukaryota; kingdom Viridiplantae; phylum Streptophyta; class Pinopsida; order Pinales; family Pinaceae; genus Pseudotsuga; species Pseudotsuga menziesii. Next base: position 1,184,809 of record LPNX010977007.1, on the reverse strand, counting down.
ACTGAAATATTTATTATGATAAATAAAGACAACTCATGAGAGTTGTAAATATATATCATGTTAAAAAGTGTTAATTGTGAGAAACTTAAAATAATTTAATAGAAATTTATGTAAAATTGTGAGAAACTTAAAATAATTTAATAGAAATTTATGTAAAACATATATATGTAAAATAATTATGATTTCAATATATTAAAAGTTACATATGATTCATAAAATAAATAAATTCTCTTGTAAATTATATTGTAACTCCAAGTTGTTTTAGTTTATTGAGATTAGTGTATGAGGACAATAAAAAAGTTGAAATTTTCATCAAATATGTATGCATGATTCATCATTTTGCTTTCATTTCCTTTTGCATATTAATGAATATAGAAAATTATAAATATGCATAAAGTTTAGAGCTCGTGAGACTTTGATAAATGAACCAAAATTTAAAAATAAAAGTATGATCTCATTATTTGATATGTACTTTATGAAGACGTGGATCAAGATCTTAAGAAATAAGTCATTGACTAATTTATTAAGATCCGACCAAGTGCATATTTAATTCATGAATGCACCAAAAGGCCAAAACTTGACAGGACTGTCGAAGAATTATGTCCATCCAACCTTAACAAATTGAAGCATATGAACAACTCATATAAGTTCAAGTAAGACTAAACAAGTGCAGTTCATCAACTCAAGGGCCAAAATATGCCAACGAAAAAGATCTCCAAATCATCAAATCCTTATATGATGAAAGCCAAACTGAAGAGGAAGCACAGCAGAAAGCGAAGGAAGATAAGATGAAATAAACTAAAAGCAAGTATTTACAAAATTTTATGTGGGGGGCCTTTTATTTTGTGTAAAAGAAAGGGGAGTTGTTGGGTGCCAACAAATGGAAACATGCTAGGCAAACCAGTTATGTCTGTATGTTTACCTAAAGATTAAAAATATAGGAAAATAAAATCAAGGTTTTCTTGAAATATCAAACTTCACACCACCTGACTTTATCCTATCACTAGCCTATATAGTAAAGTTTGAACTTTAATATTGTCACAATCAAATGACTTGTCACAACTATTATTCAGAGACTTTGTAAAGATGAATGACTTTGAAATATATGCATAGCAAATAGACCTGATCAAGAATACTTTCTCAACAACTAAAATAATCGAATAACACCAGCATAAAGATATGACCTCCATACCTTAAGAAGATATCTAGATAAGTTCCCCATCCATTAAATATAAATAACTCAAAGATTAAATTGCTTTTTCTCTCTCTCTTTTTTTTTTGTTTTTAAATATATAAATTATATCTTTGATTCAAGACTACTATCCTAGCTTGGTAACCAGCTATTGATAGCATCATTCACGAGAACTACCAGAGATAAACAAGTCGGCTCGTGATGTGACCTCCTGTCCCTTGATCTTATGACCAAGAGCCATCACCCTGGTGATCATAAATGATGTTATCCCTGACAAAGCTGATGATCATGAATAGGTCGGCTCATAATGAGACCTCCTATTCTTCAATCAAAGTTTAGTTTAGTTTTAAAATTTTTTCTAATGGATGAGAAACAAATCCAGATAATACCCCTATAATAACATGGAAGGCCTAAAGATGACTAATGCCATTGATTCATAAAGATTCTGAAAGAAAAGTTTTCCAACAAGTTAACTTGCCTAGATAATGACATCATTCTCAAAATAAAGTCCAAGAATAATAACCGTGAGTTCAACTGACTGATTAGCTAAGTTCATAAGAAATATTTTAAGGCTAGGAGTGATTCAGTCATAGTAAGAACATTTGATATGGAAAGAAATTTCTTACAATGATTTCTTTTAAAGATATTAGGTTGATTAGTAGAGAGATATATAGACATCCAACAGTGTGCCATCAAAGTATTATTTATCTACAATGCTCCCTTAAAAACAAAGAAGAAAATCAAAAAGCTTGAAAAATATTAAATTCACTACTGAAACCAATCAACCAATAAAAATCACTAATTGAACCAAAACACTCAAAAGATAGAATCCGATCAAATCCAAAATTCAACCAAAATGTATGTATTGAAATCCAAAAGAAAAATTTATCGAAACTTTAACTGAGAGTCAAAGAAGGTAAATAAGTTCCAAAAACAAATTTTAAGATATGATCACTCTCTATGTGATGAGCTATACAAAATAACTTAAAAATCATAAAATTATAACATGCGTAAGAAATAACGACAAATCTCTTAATATTAAAATTGACCACAATATAAAGATTTAAAGTTTAAACAAATGTCAATATAAAATAGAAAATAGGAGACACAAATATAATATGTATGTCAAAATGGTGATTTTCACAAAAAGTATCATAAACTTATTATTGATGTAAAGTTTCAAAAATATTTGAATATTGTAGAATCATTCAATTGTTAAAATATCTCTTCATTCTTTTAGGACTTATTTAATTAATCGATGAGAAGATTGAGTAAGTCAAATCCTTTTATTCATCATTATTTACAAAAGGAAAAATGAAAAGTCTAAGTTGTATAGTTTTGTGAGAATAATTACAAAGTGAGCAAGATGTAATGATTACAACTCTTTATTTTGAAAAACAAAAATAAATGAAAAACCTAAAAGAAAATGGTCATAACAAAATATTCTAAATCAAAGAAATAAAGAAGACTTGTAAGAAACTAATTATTTCAAAACGCAAGATATCAACTCAAAATCTAGTCAATATGTACAAGGCCGAGGTGATAAGAAATCCAATCATCTAGGTCTCAAAAGTGAAAACAAAAACAATCAAGTGAAACCAAACTCAATATTAATTTCCTTTGATGATTAAATTAATTTGTGCAAATCATTATTAATTCCATGTCACAACTTCACTAAGCATCATAATCGAATGGAAGAAAATTCTTGAATCGAAGATCAACATGTAATAACATTTTACACATTTAATTGATCTGAAATTATAAAACAATTTTCCATACCCTCAATTATATTTATCTTAGTTTGTGGTTGTGATAATATCAAAATAAGACTTTTCCTTAATTATAAATATGGTAAGTATTCATAGAAAAGCCTAAATTACTAATTTTAAAAAAAATGATCGATTACAAAAATTTAGATAAATATTCATCAAAACAATATTTATGTGCAAAATCAGGAATTGACATGAATGATTTAAAAAATTCAAGGAGTTGATTTAGCAAACTCATTTCAAGAGAAAATCAAACTTTTAATGAAAATTTGAATGATAAAAGAAATAACCATAAGGCTAGTCTACACATTTTAAATAAATTGATGAATGCCAATGTAATAATTTAGATATAGTCTAAAAGTGTATAATTAATGACATCATCTCACAATCGTGTAAAATAACCTAATGATTAATTTTAATAAATAGATTTATCATTACTCAATTATTGTAAATTTATGATTTCTCACAATTAATTTCAAAATTTAATACTTATTTTTTTATTTTTTTTTAAATATCAATATCAAAATACTTAGAACAAGCATGCGAGGGTGAATTTGTGGTTCTAAGTCAATTAAAAAAAATTCAATATCTAAACTTTGGAATATTTGAAAGTTTAAAAAGATAAATAACAAGTATACAAATTTTGAAATGGAAATAAGATAAAGAATCCACTTCCCTTATTTAAGGCCATACTCATATTCATGCATTCCCGATTGTATCACTTGCTTCAAAACGCTTTCTAACTTGTCAATCCAACCAAGTGTACCTGACCAAAAATTAAGTAGAGATCAATCTATCTTTAGCAGAAAACTATTGAGCTTATTAATAAATATATACTTTCTCGTATTTACTACTATGTGTGAAATCAAAACTAAAAACTAAGAAGAAAAAAAAAGAAAAAAGAAAGAAACTACTCTATCTTATTCCTAGTCTGATTTTATGTACACTAAAATCAAATATACAATCATAATCAGGTAAAGTCAAAAAGCCAATGAAGCCGTTGAAACATTTGTACTCCTGCAAAATAAAACATATCAAATATTAATAATATGAATTGAAATGCTTCATACTGAAAAATAGAAAGTATTAAATTAAAACTTATATTTACAAAAGGAAGAAGAAGATGACATGAAAATCTTTTAAAATATGACTCTTCCAACCATGCATAAATTGGGTCATAAAAGGAAGATTGGAGAATATCTAAAACTCGTGAAGATTCAATGGAATGTGTGATAGCAAATTCATCAGGATAGTAATCAAAAAGTGGCATGTCAAGATTATGATCAAAGGATCCAGGAGAAGATAAAGTAGAGGATATATTTTGTAAGGAAGCATCATCATCATAAATTTGAAAATCAAATTTTGACATTACCTTAGAGTAAGCACTTTCCCTTTGAAATTCATGAGATTTTGACGATTCAATTAATTTACAATTGAAAATATTAGTATCGCCAAAATCTAAAATATTATAAGAAATGGTTTTATCTTCTAACTTAACTTCTTCAATATTATCGTATGCATGAGATTCATGAGCAATATTTATAAAATTATTTTTCTCGTCAATATCTTGAATAGAAACATTTTCCTCATTCTTATACAACAAATCACTTTGCATAGGAACTGACCATAGTGTAGAATTTGTTTGTATATTAGTATCTGGACATGAACTATAATCAATAAATAGATCCGGATATAAAGCATGATAACTTTCCAAATGTTGAAAACTAGATGTTCCTATTTGCAAAGGACAATCTTGATTAACTGACTCAAGAGAAAAATCATTATCCATATTTTGATTTGTTGATATATTTTGTGAAGGAATGAGATAATTTTGTTCAATTTGAGAAGAAGAAAATGCAAAATCATGATTTATGCAACGATCATTCGAAGATTCGGTTTTAGGTCCTAAAATCATCGATTCCTTTTCGACTACAATCGCTTCAACAAGAGAATGATTTTTTAATGTAAGTGTCGAATTTAAATTCTTTTGTTCTTGAAATTGTATATTGGAGGATCCTAAGATTTGTTGATGTTTAACAATTTTAGTGTCAAAATATGGACCAATAAAATTAGACCTTGAATCAATATTAACAGATGAAGTGATGCAACCATCAACATGCATATCGTCAATTTGAAGCTTATCATTATATCTTTGATCATGTAAAGTTGAATGAGAATCAAGATATGAAAATAAATCTGTTATTTCTTCTGCCAAAAGTTGATCTTTCTCATGAAATCTAAAATGCATTGACATAAATCTTGAAAAGAAAATACTAGTAGATTCACCTTCTATTTTGCGAAGATTTTTGATCTCATACCTCAACTCTTGATAATTATAATCTTCATGCGCATCAATAAATAACTCCATGAAATGTTTCCATGAATGAATGGATTTAGCAGGTAACATTTCGAACCAGCCTCGAATTCTTCTTTTGAAAGTGACAGTAAAAAGCCTTCAAATCTTACTCTCACACACTATACGATAATGGTTACAAATATCTATAAATTCAGTGAGATGTTTCAAAGCAGTCATTTTTCCTTCTCCATCAAAACTTAACCTTTGCAAGAGATTTACTGCACTTTCAGAAATACCTCCAGCAGGCCCAGGCATGCTGAAAGCATGTTCTAAAACAGTAATAGGAGCCATTTTTAAAATAGATCTAAATTTAAAAGAAATAGCTCAAAAGGGCTTACTTGCCGATCGGCCCTCCTTCTAGCGCCTTTTGTTGGCCCGCTTTTCTGACCTAGGCCAACAAGGAGATTATGCCCACACAATCAGCTTAAATCAGCTTCCGGTGTGTTTGGAATAACAAAATCTTGTAGGTTATGGTCCTACTACCAACTAAATTTTTCTCTTAGGGAGAAACTAAAATTCAATAAAAGTCTATCCTAAAGTTATTTCTATCTAAATAAATCCTAAAATTAGTTTTCAACTACCTAAGTTATCCTACAATTGCTTTCTTAAGGAAAGTCTTTGATTTTGGAGGGTTTTATATTTAATATTCTAAATTTTTAAAAGACTATTAAAGTTATTCTAAAATTGCACATATTCTATTTAACAACTGTTAAATCTAAACTATACTATAATAATACTAACTAAACTATCCTAACTATCCTATCTCAGTTGAGAGTGATTCGAATATTATATTAATTATTAATTAATATAATGATAAACAGAAAGATATAGGAGTAGGATCTAAATGAAAATATTTAAACCATCCACACTAAATCATTCTGCTATAAAATACTTTGACAGAGAAATTGAAATAAGAAATTACTTCGAATTCTTCTGAAATGTTTAATTAATTAACAACTAATAAACAACATTAGATATTTGAATAAAAGATAATGTGCAAAACGAAATCATCGCAAAAATACAAATGAGATCAAACAAACATAAATATATATGTCATTATATCTTGAATTTTCAGTGGAAATACTAATTAATTCAATTACAACAACATACTCATTCAAATACAATATTGTGTTGACAAAGTGTAATATCGATTAATGAACACAAGCATAACCAAGTATACTGCATCAATATTATAATTAGAAGATTATATATTGAAATATAAAAGAGTATCCAAAATAATACCGATCACAATATTAGCCTGAGGATTTCTAGTCACATTCCACTTCCAAAGATAAAACTTCAGTCAGGAACAATACTAGTATCAAAATAATATTTCAAGTATGATTCTCTTCAGTCACTCCATCCTGGTAGTGTCTCCTCTACTCTACAAATAGAAATTCTACAAAATAAAAAAAACAGAATAATGAAAACAAAGTTTCTCTTATTCTGTCCAGACTTCCCTGTTATCAGTTGAATGATAAAAAAAACTACAAATAGGAAATAGAAAAATGAAAGACCATCTCCTTTCTGCAGCCTCCCCTCTTCTATAGAAGTTTGTTGTTTAAATAGACAAATCATCAACATAAACTCAGCTGAATTTCTTAGTTGGCCGCACTTATGAAAAACGTGTTCAGAGCACCCCGAAAATATCCCAAAGCGTTCACTCTTTTCAGCAAATTTCTCACGTGTCTGGTATATGGGGATCTTCTGGAAAAAACCCATGTTGTAGATTTTATTATTTCGTCTTAGTTTGCCCACATTTCGCTGCAGAAAATTGTTGCTCAAAAAATGACGAAAATCTGGTTCGGTTATCTTTTTGACCTACACACCCAAAAACAAAATGAATGATTAGACCAAAATAGACTTCCTTTGAAATAAGAAAAAGATAAAAGAATTCTCCATTTCACTTCAAGGGTTAATAAACTAGTGGCTGCGAATAAAGGCATCCCAAGTAAATTATTTAAGAGTTTCAAATTCGTAAATATGGTAAATTCATATGTTTACGGAGTATCTAGGTAATGAGGAAGTTGATTGATTTCTTGCTCTGGTGTTTCATAAAATTTCTTTTCCCATATACTGCGGCTACTTCTTCTCAACTGTCAAACCTACATCATATCATTGATGCATAATGAATAACCTTCTTCACGTGGCACGATTTCTAGTAGGATAACATGGCGTTCTTATGGGCATGCAAAAACGATCTCTCTCAATTTTTAGAGGCCTGGCAAATGGTAGTGAGTTTAGCGATTGACGTGTTATTATTTGGTAAAATATGCTTAAAATAGAAATCAATTATTCTAAATTCTAGAACAGAAAAACCACATGACGATAAATCTGATTGCTCTTATACCCGTTACATAAAAAAAAACAATAGCATTCTTTCCCCTAGATTTGTGGCTTAATTTTCTTTATATGATAACAGCAGTAATCTCAAATGAGATGACTCTGAGATATCTTAACTGCAAATATCTATGAAGGCTGCAATTTCAGGGGTGATCCCATATTTTAGTGGACTGCTAACTTTATTACATGCACATAGAGATCTATTAAAAATCGCTGCGAATCAGAATCATTAGCACCCAATCAAAATATAGTTTTGGTTTGACCTAAGAAATAAGAAATTCGTCATAGTATAAGTCAAAAGAAACTCGATTTGCGTCATTTTAAAATCATAAAGATTGAAACCATATCTTTGTAGAAAGCCTTAAATAAAATATAATAAAATAAAACTAAGACTTCATAAGGCTCTTCTACAGTTAACGTGACATGACTTCATAAATTCATCACTGAAATATTTATTATGATAAATAAAGACAACTCATGAGAGTTGTAAATATATATGATGTTAAAAAGTGTTAATTGTGAGAAACTTAAAATAATTTAATAGAAATTTATGTAAAACACACACACACACACACATATATATATATATATTTTAAATCATTTAAGATTTTAATAATTTAATATGATATATCTTAGAGATGGATCTTTTTATGAAACGATGATAGAGTTTCTTTCAAAGATATATATCAATTATAATGAAACTTTATAAGGTTATGCACAAAAGAAAATAACTTTGTCATATAACTAATTTATCGGTGTTGCAAAAATGATAACGCTGCAAACATTTAGTCAATCTAGCATGGCAAATGAGACATTTATGTGATATGCAAGATGAAACATCGTTATAAGCTCTCATTTCATGAGATTTGTATGAAAAATAATATCCAAAATTATTAAATTAAAATTCATTTTTCAAATCTTTAATGACAATTATTGCATACAATAAAATTATATCTTAATGAAAACTCTTAATGCTAATAGTGCTCTTTTAGCTTTCATGTTAAAACAAACTATGTTACATAACATCAAACATAGTTATGAAATTATATAAGATATTCCAAAATATATTTTAATAATTAAAGAATATTTGTATTCATTAAAATGTTATGTGAGCAAAATAATGTCTTTGGTGTAAGTTTATGTGGCTATAACTAAGCATATCATTAAGTAATATTAAAAATCTTAGTAATTCATATATCTTAAAGTTGTATAAGCCACAAAGAAATAATTGTTTTCATCCTTTCCAAGTGGATATGAATTAAGGATTAAAAGAAATATTACTAATATATATTGTTTATATATATATATATATATATATTAAAAGTTACATATGATTCATAAAATAAATAAATTCTCTTGTAAATTATATTGTAACTCCAAGTTGTTTTAGTTTAATGAGATTAGTGTATGTGGACAATAAAAAAGTTGAAATTTTCATCAAATATGTATGCATGATTCATCATTTTGCTTTCATTTCCTTTTGCATATTAATGAATATAGAAAATTATAAATATGCATAAAGTTTAGAGCTCGTGAGACTTTGATAAATGAACCAAAATTTAAAAATAAAATTATGATCTCATTATTTGATATGTACTTTATGAAGACGTGGATCAAGATCTTAAGAAATAAGTCATTGACTAATTTATTAAGATCCGACCAAGTGCATATTTAATTCATGAATGCACCAAAAGGCCAAAACTTGACAAGACTATCGAAGAAATATGTCTATCCAACCTAAACAAATCAAAGCATATGAACAACTCATATAAGTTCAAGTAAGACTAAACAAGTGCAATTCATCAACTCAAGGGCCAAAATATGCCAACGACAAAGATATCCAAATCATCAAATCCTTATATGATGAAAGCCAAACCAAAGAGTAAGCACAACAGAAAGCAAAGGAAGATAAGATGAAATAAACTAAAAGCAAGTATTTACAAAATTTTATGTGGGGGGCATTTTATTTTGTGTAAAATAAAGGGGAGTTGTTGGGTGCCAACAAATGGCAACATGCTAGGCGAACCAGTTATCTCTGTATGTTTACCTGAAGATTAAAAATATAGGAAAATAAAATCAAGGTTTTCTCGAAATATCAAACTTCACACCACATGACTTTATCCTCTCACTAGCCTATATAGTAAACTTTGAACTTTAATTATGTCACAATCAAATGAATTGTCGCAACTATTATTCAGAGACTTTGTGAAGATGAATGACTTTGAAATATATGCATAGCAAATAGACATGATCAAGAATACTTTCTCAACAGCTAAAATAATCGAATAACACCAGCATAAAGATATGACCTCCATACCTTGAGTAGATATCTAGATAAGTTCCCCATCCATTAAATATAAATAACTCAAAGATTAAATTGGTTTTTCTGTCTCTTTTTTTTTGTTTTTTAATATATAAATTATATCTTTGATTCAAGACTACTATCCTAGCTTGGTAACCAGCTATTGATAGCATCATTCATGAGAACTGCCAGAGATAAACAAGCCAGCTCGTGATGGGACCTCCTATCCCTTGATCTTATGACCAAGAGCCATCACCCTGGTGATCAGAAATGATGTTATCCCTGACAAAGCTGATGATCATGATTAGGTCGGCTCATAATGAGACCTCCTATTCTTCAATCAAAGTTTAGTTTAGTTTTAAATTTTTTTCTAATGGATGAGAAACAAATCCAGACAATACCCATATAATAACATGGAAGGCCTAAAGATGACTAATGCCAATGATTCATAAAGATTCTGAGAGAAAAGTTTCCCAACAAGTTAACTTGCCTAGCTAATGATATCATTCTCAAAATAAAGTCCAAGAATAATAACCATGAGTTCAACTGACTGATTAGCTAAGTTTATAAGAAATCTTTCAAGGCTAGGAGTGATTCAGTCATAGTAAGAACATTTGATATGGAAAGAAATTTCTTACAATGATTTCTTTTAAAGATATCAGGTTGATTAGTAGAGAGATATATAGACATCCAGCAGTGTGCCATCAAAGTATTATTTATCTACAATGATCCCTTAAAAATAAAGAAGAAAATAAAAAAGCTTGAAAAATATTAAATTCACTACTGAAACCAATCAACCAATAAAAATCACTAATTGAACCAAAACACTCAAAAGATAGAATCCGATCAAATCCAAAATTCAACCAAAAGGTATGTATTGAAATCCAAAAGAAAAATTTATCGAAACTTTAACTGAGAGTCGAAGAAGGTAAATAAGTTCAAAAAACAAATTTTAAGATATGATCACTCCCTATGTGATGAGCTATACAAAATAACTTAAAAACCATAAAATTATAACATGCGTAAGAAATAACGACAAATCTCCTAATATTAAAATTGACCACAATATAAACATTTAAAGTTTAAACAAATGTCAATATAAAATAGAAAATAGGAGACACAAATATAATATGTATGTCAAAATGGTAATTTTCACAAAAAGTATCATAAAATTATTATTGATGTAAAGTTTCGAAAATATTTGAATATTGTAGAATCATTCAATTGTTAGAATATCTCTCCATTCTTTTAGGACTCATTTAATTAATCGATGAGAAGATTGAGTAAGTCGAATCATTTTATTCATCATTATTTACAAAAGGAAAAATGAAAAGTCTAAGTTGTATAGTTTTGTGAGAATAATTACAAAGTGAGCAAGATGTAATGATTACAACTCTTTATTTTGAAAAACAAAAATAAATGAAAAACCTAAAAGAAAATGGCCATAACAAAATCTTCTAAATCAAAGATAATCAAAGAAATAAAGAAGACTTGTAAGAAACTAATTATTTCAAAACGCAAGATATCAACTCAAAATCTAGTCAATATGTACAAGGCCGAGGTGGTAAGAGATCCTATCATCTAGGTCTCAAAAGTGAAAACAAAAACAATCAATTGAAACCAAACTCAATATTAATTTCCTTTGATGATTAAATTAATTTGTGCAAATCATTATTAATTCCATGTCACAACTTCACTAAGCATCATAATCGAATGGAAGAAAATTCTTAAATCGAAGATCAACATGTAATAACATTTTACACAGATTTAATTGATCTGAAATTATAAAACAATTTTCCATACCCTCAATTATATTTATCTTAATTTGTGGTTGTGATAATATCAAAATAAGACTTTTCCTTAATTATAAATATGGTAAGTATTCATAGAAAATCCTAAATTATTAATTTAAAAAAAAATGATCGATTACAAAAATTTAGATAAATATTCATCAAAACAATATTTATGTGCAAAATCAGGAATTGACATGAATGATTTAAAAAATTCAAGGAGTTGATTTAGCAAACTCATTTCAAGAGAAAATCAAACTTTTAATGAAAATTTAAATAAATTGATGAATGCCAATGTAATAATTTAAATATAGTCTAAAAGTGTATAATTAATGACATCATCTCACAATCGTGTAAAATAACCTAATGATTAATTTTAATAAATAGATTTATCATTACTCAATTATTGTAAATTTATGATTTCTGACAATTAATTTCAAAATTCAATACTTATTTTTTTGTTTTTTCTTAAATATCAATATCAAAATACTTAGAACAAGCATGCGAGGATGAGTTTGTGGTTCTAAGTCAATTAAAAAAAAATCAATATCTAAACTTTAGAATATTTGAAAGTTTAAAAAGATAAATAACAAGTATACAAATTTTGAAATGGAAATAAGATAAGGAATCCACTTCCCTCATTTAAGGCCATACTCATATTCATGCATTCCCGATTGTATCACTTGCTTCAAAACGCTTTCTAACTTGTCAATCCAACCAAGTGTACCTGACCAAAAATTAAGTAGAGATCAATGTATCTTTAGGCGAAAACTATTGAGCTTATTAATAAATATATACATTCTCGTATTTACTACTATGTGTGAAATCAAAACTAAAAACTAAGAAGCAAAAAAAGAAAAGAAAAAGAAACTACTCTATCTTATTCCTAGTCTGATTTTATGTACACTAAAATCAAATATGCAATCATAATCAGGTAAAGTAAAAAATCCAATGAATCCATTGAAGCATTTGTACTCCTACAAAATAAAACATATCAAATATTAATAATATGAATTGAAATGCTTCATACTGAAAAATAGAAAGTATTAAATTAAAACTTATATTTACAAAAGGAAGAAGAAGATGACATGAAAATATTTTAAAATATGACTCTTCCAACCATGCATAAATTGGATCATAAAAAGAAGATTGGAGAAGATCTAAAACTCGTGAAGATTCAATGGAATGTGTGATAGCAAATTCATCAGGATAGTAATCAAAAAGTGGCATGTCGAGATTATGATCAGAGGATCCAGGAGAAGTTAAAGTAGAGGATATATTTTGTAAGGAAGCATCATCATCATAAATTTGAAAATCAAATTTTGAACCTTAGAGTAAGCACTTTCCCTTTGAAATTCATGAGATTTTGACGATTCAATTAATTTACAATTGAAAAGATTAGTATCGCCAAAATCTAAAATATTATAAGAAATGGTTTTATCTTCTAACTTAACTTCTTATTATTATCGTATGCATGAGATTCATGAGCAATATTTATAAAATTATTTTGCTCGTCAATATCTTGAATAGAAAGATTTTCCTCATTCTTATACAACAAATCACTTTGCATAGGAACTGACCATAGTGTAGAATTTGTTTGTATATTAGTATCTGGACATGAACTATAATCAGTAAATAGATCCGGATATAAAGCATGATAACTTTCCAAATGTTGAAAACTAGATGTTCCTATTTGCAAAGGACAATCTTGATTAACTGACTCAAGAGAAAAATCATTATCCATATTTTGATTTGTTGATATATTTTGTGAAGGAATGAGATAATTTTGTTCAATTTGAGAAGAAGAAAATGCAAAATCATGATTTATGCAACGATCATTCAAAGATTTGGTTTTAGGTCCTAAAATCATCGATTCCTTTTCGACTACAATCGCTTCAACAAGAGAATGATTTTTTAATGTAAGTGTCGAATTTAAATTATTTTGTTCTTGAAATTGTATATTGGAGGATCCTAAGATTTGTTGATGTTTAACAATTTTAGTGTCAGAATTTGGACCAATAAAATTAGACCTTGGATCAATATTAATAGATGAAGTGATGCAACCATCAACATGCATATCGTCAATTTGAAGCTTATCAATATTTGTTTGATCATGTAAAGTTGAATGAGAATCAAGATATGAAAATAAATATGTTATTTCTTCTGCAGAAAGTTGATCTTTCTCATGAAATTAAAATGCATTGACATAAATATTGAAAATAAAGTACTAGTAGATTCACCTTCTTGTTTGCGAAGATTTTCAATCTCATACCTCAGCGCTTGATAATTATAATCTTCATGCGCATCAATAAATAACTCCATGAAATATTTCCATGAATGAATGGATTTAGCAGGTAACATTTCGAACTAGCCTCAAATTCTTCTTTTGAAAGTGAGAGTAAAAAGCCTGCAAATCTTACTCTCACACACTATACGATAATGGTTAGAAATATCTATAAATTCAGCGAGATGTTTCAAAGCAGTCATTTTACCTTCTCCATCAAAACTTAACCTTTGCAAGAGATTTACTGCACTTTCAGAAATACCTCCAGCAGGCCTAGGCATGCTGAAAGCATCTTCTGAAACAGTAATAGGAGCCATTTTTAAAATAGATCAAAATTTAAAAGAAATAGCTCAAAAGGGCTTACTTGCCGATCGGCCCTCCTTCTAGCGCCATTTGTTGGCCTGATTTTCTGACCTAGGCCAACAAGGAGATTATGCCCACACAATCAGCTTAAAGCAGCTTCCGGTGTGTTTGGAATAGCAAAATCTCGAAGGTTATGGTCCTACTACCAACTGAATTTTTCTCTTAGGGAGAAACTAAAATTCAATAAAAGTCTATCCTAAAGTTATTTCTATCTAAATAAATCCTAAAATTAGTTTTCAACTACCTAAGTTATCCTACAATTGCTTTCTTAAGGAAAGTCTTCGATTTTGGAGGGTTTTATATTTAATATTCTAAATTTTTAAAAGACTATTAAAGTTATTCTAAAATTGCACAAATTCTATTTAACAACTGTTAAATCTAAACTATACTATAATAATACTAACTAAACTATCCTAACTATCTTATCTCAGTTGAGAGCGATTTGAATATTATATTAATTATTAATTAATATAATGATAAACAGAAAAGATATAGGAGTAGGATCTAAATGAAAATATTTAAACCATCCACACTAAATCATTCTGATATAAAATACTTTGACTGAGAAATTGAAATAAGCAACTATTTCGAATTCTTCTGAAATGTTTAATTAATTAACAACTAGTAAACAACATTAGATATTTGAATAAAAGATAATGTGCAATATTAGCCTGAGGATTTCCAGTCACATTCCACTTCCAAGGATAAAACTTCAGTTAGGAACAATACCAGTATCAAAATAATATTTCAAGTATGATTCTCTTCAGTCACTCCATCCTGGTAGTGTCTCCTCTACTCTACAAACATAAATTTTACAAAATAGAAAAAACAGAATAATGAAAACAAAGTTTCTCTTATTTTGTCCAGACTTCCAGGTTATCATTTGAATGATAAAAAAAAGTACAAATAGGAAATAGAACAATGAAAGACCATCTTCTTTCTGCAGCCTCCCCTCTTCTGTACAATTTTTTTGTTTAAATAGACAAATCATCAACAGAAACTCAGCTGAATTTCTTAGCTGGTCGCACTTATGAAAAACATGTTCAGAGCACCCCGAAAATCTCCCAAATAGTTCACTCTTTTCAGCAAATTTCACACCTGTTTGGTAAATAGGGATATTCTGGAAAAAACCCATGTTGTAGATTTTATTATTTCGTCTTAGTTTACCTGCAGTTCGCTGCAGAAAATTGTTGCTCAAAAACAGACGAAAATCTGGTTCGGTTATCTTCTTGACCTACACACCCAAAAACAAAATGAATTATTAGACCGAAATAGACTTCCGTTGAAATAAGAAAAAGATAAAACAATTCTCCATTTCACTTCAAGGGTTAATAAACTAGTGGCTACGAATAAATGCATCCCAAGTAAATTATTTAAGAGTTTCAAATTCGTAAATATGGCAAATTCATATGTTTATGGAGTATCTAGGTAATGAGGCAGTTGATTGATTTCTTGCTCTAGTGTTTCATAAAATTTATTTTCCCATGTACTGCGGCTACTTCTTCTCAACTGTCAAACCTACATCATATCATTGATGCATAATGAATAACCTTCTTCACGTGGCACGATTTCTAGTAGGATAACATGGCGTTCTTATGGGCATGCAAAAACAATCTCTCTCAATTTTTAGAGGCCTGACAAATGGTAGTGAGTTTAGTGATTGACGTGTTATTATTTGGTAAAATATGCTTAAAATATAAATCAATTATTCTAAATTCTAGAACAGAAAAACCACATGACGATAAATCTGATTGCTCTTATACCCGTTAAATAAAAAAAAACAATAGAATTCTTTCCCCTATATTTGTGGCTTAATTTTCTTTATATGATAACAACAGTAATCTCAAATGAGATGACTTTGAGATATCTTAATTGGAAATATCTATGAAGGCTGCAATCTCATGCGTGATCCCGTATTTTAGTGGACTGCTAGCTTTATTACATGCACATAGAGATCTATTAAAAATCGCTGCGAATCAGAATCATTAGCACCCAATCAAAATATAGTTTTGGTTTTACCTAAGAAATAAGAAATTCGCCATAGTATAAGTCAAAAGAAACTCGATTTGCATCATTTTAAAATCATAAAGATTGAAACCATATCTTTGTAGAAAGCCTTAAATACTTAGAGATGGATCTTTTTATAAAATGATGATAGAGTTTCTTTCAAAGATATATATCAATTATAATGAAACTTTATAAGGTTATGCACAAAAGAAAAGAACTTTGTCATATAACTAATTTATCGGTGTTGTAAAAATGATAACGCTGCAACCATTTAGTCAATCTAGGATGGCAAATGAGACATTTATGTGATATGCAAGATGAAACATCGTTATAAGCTCTCATTTCATGAGATTTGTATGAAAAAGAATATCCAAAATTCTTAAATTAAAATTCATTTTTCAAATCTTTAATGACAATTATTGCATACAATAAAATTATATCTTAATGAAAACTCTTAATGCTAATAGTGCTCTTTTAGCTTTCATGTTAAAAAAAACTATGTTACGTAACATCAAACATAGTTATGAAATTATATAAGATATGCCAAAAGATATTTTAATAATTAAAGAATATTTGTATTCATTAAAATGTTATGTGAGCAAAATAATGTCTTTGGTGTAAGTTTATGTGGCTATAACTAAGCATATCATTAAGTAATATTAAAAATCTTAGTAATTCATATATCTTAAAGTTGTATAAGCCACAAAGAAATAATTGTTTTCATCCTTTCCAAGTGGATATGAATTAAGGATTAAAAGAAATATTACTAATATATATTGTTTATATATATATATATATATATATTAAAAGTTACATATGATTCATAAAATAAATAAATTCTCTTGTAAATTATATTGTAACTCCAAGTTGTTTTAGTTTAATGAGATTAATGTATGTGGACAATAAAAAAGTTGAAATTTTCATCAAATATGTATGCATGATTCATCATTTTTCTTACACTTCCTTTTGCATATTAATGAATATAGAAAATTATAAATATGCATAAAGTTTAGAGCTCATGAGACTTTGATAAATGAACCAAAATTTAAAAATAAAAGTACGATCTCATTATTTGATATGTACTTTATGAAGACGTGGATCAAGATCTTAAGAAATAAGTCATTGACTAATTTATTAAGATCCGACCAAGTGCATATTTAATTCATGAATGCACCAAAAGGCCAAAAGTTGACAAGATTGTCGAATAATTATGTCCATCCAACCTAAACAAATCGAAGCATATGAACAACTCATATAAGTTCAAGTAAGACTAAACAAGTGCAGTTCATCAACTCAAGGGCCAAAATATGCCAATGACAAAGATATCCAAATCATCAAATCCTTATATGATGAAAGCCAAACCAAAGAGTAAGCACAGCAGAAAGTGAAGGAAGATAAGATGAAATAAACTAAAAGCAAGTATTTACAAAATTTTATGTGGGGGGCCTTTTATTTTGTGTAAAATAAAGGGGAGTTGTTGGGTGCCAACATGACTATAGGGAATAGTATGTACATAATTACACAGATCCTTTCATCCTTTGTCCCTAGTTCTTCAAATGTTCACCCTCCACCTACATCACGTGGTCCTTTGGGATAGAACGTTGCTACGAGTTATGTCCATACTGTGGTTACTAGAATGGTTGTGTCTCAGCTTCATGCACCACCCATTGTTGCGGGAGGTCATGTTCATACTTCTAGAGGTCACATTCCTACCTCTGAAATGTATATTCCTACTTTCGGAGCATATCTTCCTACTTACTGAATGTCTCATGGGACATCTCATGCGATGACTTATGGACCCTATTATGGGACGCAATATGGATAGGGTTCTTCACCTTATCGGGGTGGGTATCAACAACCTTCTTACTCTCTAAATTATGGCTTTGTAGCTCTAAATAGTCAAGGTACACCACACTATGGTGCTTCCATGCCACCCTATACGGGTCAAACAGGAGGAGGGCACTATGGCCAAGGCCATGGTGGTAATTAGACCTATGTGAATAAGAACTATCAGGGAGAGGTCCATCGACCTCATCATCCTAGGCTCCCTTTCCTCACAACGATGAATATTCCTAACTTGTTGAGTTTGATGAACAATCATGTAGCTCATGACCCGGCTTGGCCGGCTGTCCCTACTAAGATTCCCTCGGACATACCCAAGTTCGAGGGCAAACCAGGAGAGGATCCAAGTGAACATGTTACTACCTTTCACCTATGGTGCTCTTCGAATTCCTTACATTAGGACTCCATCCATTTAAGGCTGTTTCAACACACCCTTAGAGGGCCTGCCACGAAATGGTATATAGAGCTACCTAGGGGGGCATTCGCTTTGTTCGATGACCTAGCGATGACTTTTCTTAACCACTTCCAGCTATCAGTGCGTTATGACATTGGTACTGAACTCTTTTTGACATTTCAGTAGGATAAAGCCACACATATCTCAGATCATATCCAAGAGTGTCGTAGACAAAAGAGGTTAATTAAAGCCTTTATACCGCTAGAATTCCTCCTCGAATGGTTCCTTAAGTTGTTATTGTCGTATATAGCGAAGGATGTTTATACATTCAGAGTGCAAAATGAGGAAAAAAAGATTTTTAGGGCCCAGGAACTAGATTTGATATATGCTCAATCCGGTTTGTTATATGAGATCGTTCCCAATGCTCCACGTTCTAGTTTCAACCCCAAAGTTAAACCTGGACCACATGCCGATGGCATTGTGGGTTGTGCGAGTGCTAAACCTATGGATTCGATTGCAAAACAAGTTAGTCAATTGTCAATCAACCAATCTGCTTCGAGACAAGCCACGGCTTCATCTCAACCCGCCCAAATGCCGAGTGTGCTTTCAGTACAATTGTCGGACCAAAAGGGTAACCAGCAGCCCGGACGAAATAAAAAGAAGGGTAAGAATAATCTTAAGGGCGGGAATAGGAATGAGAATGCTAATAATAATGACAAGAATGCCCGTAATGCTGGGGGGAAAAGAAAGATAAACATAAGGTTAAATTCCCTTGCAAGTTGTGTAAGGACGATCACCTCACTTACTTGTGCCCTCGTATCGATGAAGCCTCGAGATTCTTGGAACAGGGCCCAACTGTGTTGACTAACCCTTTACCTCACAATCAAAATATGAACTTGAGGACCCATGATCAATCTGGTGGTGATCAAGATCCACCAGAGGGTAGTGGTCGTGGTTGCATTAACATGGTACGTGTTGCGAAAGTTGTGACCCGTGTGAAGGACTATGCTTCGTCACAACCCAACCCAGGAAAGGAACCTGATCCACCAGGGTCTCCTTTGTGTATTGAGAAACTTGTGGATAAACCTGAATCTGTACCTCACATTCCTAAGGGAGTCCTTAAGCGTTCGGGGCACAATACTAATTCCCGAGTCACCCAGAACTATTTAGTTGTCGAGGATTTGGGCCACACTCCTTGTGCGATGTCTGCATTGGAAGTGCTTCAGAGTTTTCCTTCGCAAAGGAAGGCTTTGCTTTTTGCCCTTGGTGTGAATGATGTTGATTCTTCCTCCATGATTAAATTTGAAACCACAGGAATTCAGCCTTGCTTGCCTTACTATGTGTCTCTTTTGATTCACGTAGAATGTCTTAACACGACTGTCAAGCACACTATGATTGACGAAGGCGCTACCGCTTCTGTGATGTCTTTATCGTGTTGGAAGGGTTTAGGTTCCCCTGATCTTTCTAAATCAGCAACCATGTTAACTGCGTTCGATGGGAGATCGTTTAGGCCCCATGGGATCCTTCCTTCCCTTAAGGTCTATTTGGGAGGGAAGACCGTTGCAATAGAGGTCGAGGTGGTTGATGCGCCCCTTGACTACAATCTCTTGCTGGGTAGGAATTGGATGTATAGTATGCAAGCCATAGCTTCTTCCCCATTTCACATTGTATGCTTTCCATTTAATGGGAAGATAGTCACGATTGATCAAATGTCATGGAAGAATCCGTCAGTTACCGCATCTTCACGAGCTTCGATCCCGATTGTTGAACACTCTCAGTCGGCAACTGGGAGTGTGGGTGTAGGCATGTATACATCCCTCATGGGAAGTGTTAGTTTTCCTACACTGATCCTTATGATAGGGTCTAGTTCCGGTGAGGCTTCGACATCTATGAGATTGGTGTCTTTTCGAACGTGTCATATGGAAGATCCTTGCATTCTTCCTACACCGAGTACTCCAAGTGAGCCCATCGTGACAGACGTGCCATTTCCTGCAACTATGGTAGCTTATCAAGCTAATCTTGAGTGTGTTGCAGAGCCCAGTCCTTCCTCTTTGTGAATGGAGGAGGAGGACCCTTATGTGCTGTCGGCATGGGCAGTGCAGTATTCTCATGCACATGACTGCCTTGATAGTGTTTTCCCTTCAGATGAAGCGATTATTGAGGCCATGTCGGGAGTTGATCCACCATGGGAGGAACTCCATCATAGATCTTACTTTCTTCCCGAGCTTGACTGCTTGGAGCATGAGGACTTTAGGGCGGTTCTTAGTGAGATAGTTGGTAGTCCTATGGTTCCATTAATCTCTCCTGGTCCGATGGCTGATGGAAACATGGAAAACATATCTTCAACAATTTCTATCAATATCTCACATGATCCTGGTAGGATAGAGAATGTCTATATTGGGCAGAATGTTCCCATGCTGAGATTCAAGAATACATCGAGCTGTTTAAAGAATTCCATGATATCTTTGCTTGGTCTTATGATGAAATTCCAGGTATCGACCATTGTATTGTTGAACACAAGATTAAGACTTATCCCAATGCTAAGCCTATTCGGAAACGCTTGCATGCGGTGAATCCTAGGAAAGCACCCGTGATTAAGGCAGAGATAGAGAAATTGTTGAAAGCCGTTTTTATCTATCCCATTCCCTTGATGGAGTGGGTTTCAAACCCCGTTCCGGTGGATAAGAAGTAGGGAGCGATCCGCATATGTATTGATTTCTGTGATTTGAATCGTGCTTGTCCTAAGGACAATTTCCCTACACCATTTATTGATCATGTTTTGGATGAGTGTGCGAGTAGCGAGGTTTTTTCCTTTATGGACGGCTTTTCCGAATATAATCAGATACAAATTAAACTTGGGGACCAACGTAAGACTGCATTTATTTGTCCTTGGGAAACTTTTTCATATCAAAAAATTCCTTTTGGCCTTAAGAACGGCAGAGCTACTTTTTAGCAGGCAATGTCCTTGATCTTCCATGATATCAAGTCAATTATCAAGGTATTTTTGGATGACCTTGCTGCTCATTCTTGTATGAGAATGCGTCATTCCTATCACTTGAGATTGGTATTTGAAATATGCCACCATTATTTGGTTAGGTTACATCCTCACAAGTGCATATTTTGTGTGAATTCAAGTCGCTTGTTAGGATTCATCATTTCTAAAGAGGGTATAAGAGTCAACCCTTTGAAGGTTGAGGCAATACTACAATTGTCTCCCTCGAAAAATATTTGTCATCTTCAATGTTTGCAAGGAATGGCAAACTTCTTATGGAGATTTGTTGTCAATTTTGCCAATTTGACTAGAGGCTTCATGCATATTTTGAAGAAGGACACCACCTTTTGTTGGGATGAGTGATCCCAGGAGTCCTTTGATGCGCTCAAGTGAGCCCTAGCACTGGTCTCGATGATTAGTCCCCCAGACTATAGCCGTGATTTTCTACTTTATGTGGCCACGTCCATGGAGACGATTGGTATGGTTTTGGTTCAAGAGGATGAGGAGCTCAAATAACATGTCATATACTATCTGAGACAGAACCTTATTGATGTAGAGATTCATTATTCTCATGTTGATAATCTTGCTTTAGCTACCATACATGCGGTTCAACGGCTGAGACATTATATTCTCCTTCGCCAGACCTTGGTTGTAGCCCATGTCAATCCATTTCAATTCGTTCTCACTCGAAGGATGATTGGGGGAAAATATAATAAATGGATTGTCATCCTGCAAGAATTCGATCTCAATTTTGTTTCAGCAAAGTCTAACAAATCGTTAATTTTTGCAAAGCTTATATCGGATTTCCCAAGCGAGGACGAGGAGTTGGTTTGTGAAGATAAGTTTGTCGATGGACACATATTCTTAATCTCAACTTTAGACCCATGGTATGGGGATATAATTATATATTTACAAACATTAAAGGTCCCTACTCACCTCCCATGGGATGAACGACGACGATTATGTCACGTGTCTAAGAATTACCTCATAGTGGATAACACTTTGTACCACCATGAGGTAGATTCCATTTTGTGACGTTGTTTAACTCATGAAGAGGCCAAGGTAGTGCTGAATGATTGCCATGGATAGGCATGTGGCGGTCATTTATCTGGGCTTTCTACAACCCAAAAAGTATTAAGAGCGGGTTATTTCTGGCCGTCTATCTTTAAGGATTGTATAGATGCGGTCAAGAGGTGCCACCCTTTCCAGGTGTTTTCACGTAATATGTGCTTGAAACCTGCCCCATTACATCTGATCATCACCGTCGGTCCCTTCACTAAATGGGGCTTGATTTTATGGATTGCAACCCAGCTTCAGCTGGGGGGCATCATCATATCATAGTGGATATTGATTACTTCATGAAATGGGATAAGGTTATGCCTACAATTAAATCCAATAGTGAGACAACCGTGCACTTCGTATTCAACCAGATTATTACTCGGTTCGAAATTTTGAAAGAGCTTGTCACTGACCATGGCTCGCACTTTCAGAATCGTATGATGGAAGAGTTGGCATCAAAGTTAGGGTACAAGTAAGAGCATTCCTCCTCTTACTACCCTTAAGTGAATGGATAGGTAGAAGTAGTGAACAAGTCACTCAAATCCATTCTCCAATGAACCATCGCACAAAGGAAGAATAATTGGCACATCATGTTATACCCTGCTTTGTGGGCATATAGAACCGCTGTTAAGACTGCCATAGGTTTTTCTCCATATCAAATTGTACATGGAGTGGAGTTGATGTTGTCGGTTGAATGCAAGATTCCTTCTTTGAATCTAGACATAGAACTCTTACCAGACACTTCACCATTAGAGGAGCATTTGGTCCACCTTGAGCAACTTGATGAGTAGCGTTGAGATGCCTTGGTGGCTATAGAAGTAAATAAATGTCGTGTAAAGGTCCAGTACGATAAGTCTATCCGTCCAAGGAGGTTTAGTGAGGGAGACTTGGTCCTTTTGTGGGATCAACCGAAAGAACCCTTGGGGGCAGGAAAGTTTAACCCCGAGTGGCGTGGTCCTTATGTCGTCAAACGTGTGTTAGAGAAGGGTGCTTATGAGTTAGTGGATTATGAGGGAATGACCTTGGCGGAGCCTAGAAATGGGATCTATCTCAAGAAGTACTATGCATGATTTTCAGCCAAGGCTAGTTATTGTATATTATTGTACAATTTTGTATAGTTAGGTCTTTTTCTTATAGTGATCAGGTTTGTGATTAGTTTCTGTTTCTTTTGGTAGATGTCAATGGAATCTTCCACCTACATAGGATTCGAGGATGGTTTGAGCCGTCACATTCAACACTCAGCCTCTGCTGCTTGGGTGATTTATACTCCTATGGGTCAGGTGCTGTCTTCAGGAGGCATACGTTTGCGGACATCTTCAAACAATGTTGTTGAATATAGTGCCATTATTGAGCTTCTACGGGATGCCATTTCACATGGCGTTCTCTCTCTTGAGGTATGTCTTGATTCGGAGTTAGTAGTGTCACAGCTTAATGGTTTGTACTATGTTAGAGATCCGATGTTATTAAGAATATTCTTACGTGTGAGATTATTAGAACGACAATTTGACAATATAACATACATACATACATATTCCAAGAATTAATAATCAAGTTGCTGACTCATATGCTAACTACGTGTTACATTGGCATTTGTTTCATACACAATAAATTCATCACAAGCACAAATTTTTACAAATGTAAATAAATAAACCGATCACCATAAAAAAAATTTATAACATCCAAAATGTGGTAATACATAGTGTGATGATACAAAAATGGGGTTCTCGAGCCACCAAAACATAATACACGGTAATACAAAATGTATAAATCCTAGGTATATAAGCCTGTGGAGGAGGAGGGGGGTTGTGATCATGGAAGGTCACTATGGCTCTAGCTAGCCATCAGAATAATTGCACCCATGCTCATGGTACACCCACCACCTGGCGCTGCATAGCCTCAGGCAAGTCCTCGACTTGCGCCATGGGAACTCTATGTGTCAGACTCACAAATTTGGTATCAATGCTCTGGAGCATCTGCTACGCATCCACACCCGTGATATCATCTCCTCTTCCCCTCCATCTGTGATGAGGGAAGCCTTCAGGCCGCCATGGTCCCACATATGTATGCAAATGGTAGATGTCACTATGTATTGTCACCCAAAAAATAAGTGTTTTGATTCCATATAATCATAAAACACAAAAAACTAAATAACTCAAAAATTTAAAGAGAAGGTCAAGATTTGTTACCCATGTCACCATATGCCGATCCTCGTGGTAGCGGCATGTCCAGGTCCCCTCGAAAATCAATCCCTGCATAGGGGTAGTCATCGATGGAAACTATCTATCGTCGCCACCATGGAAAGAACTCAGCTGGATAGGGGTTGGACACCCTACCTCCCCCCAGTCTACGCATCGCATCCGCCCAACGTTGTTGGGCCATATCTCGAACCCCGTGAAGAGGAACATCAACTCTGGGGCTCAATCCTGGAACACGCTTGAAGAAAAATGTGCTCAGTATGCTGCTGAAACTGAAGTTCCGCACTCTACCCATCTTACACTCACTGAGCTGATGTTTCATGTTGCTCAGTAGTGTAGTGCTCTAGTCATAGACCGTGGGTCTCATGCACTCCACTGCATAGAACATCAGAGACCGCGAGGCCTGGTGGAGTGAAGCCAAGCCTACTATCCTACCCAATGTCAGTAGGATGGCCTTTAGGCCCAGCACCTGTATAGAGTTGGTTGGGATCTGAATCCCCACCTTCTCTGTGTCCAGATAGCAGTACACTGCAATGTACTAATCTATAGTTAGGCCACCTATGGGCCCACTGCAAAAATGAAGGTTCACAACTTCTCCCCGTCGGGAAAGTCTAGTAATAAAGTATATGTCCTACACCTCTGTGGTGAGGGACATCCCATCTATCTGGAAGGACTCAGAGTCTAGATCCCAGTAATCCACCAACATCTGCAATAGTCTTAGTTTTTCCCTCAAGCCACCAAGACACCAAAACTTGTAGAGACCACATGCACATAGCACTTGTTGAGCCATTAGATCGACCCTTACTGCCTCCTCTAGATCACCATGTTCATGCTCTCTCCATTCTAGGACCATCCTACACAAAAAATTGCAAGTTTTCACATTAGAATACCAAAAAAATCTCATGCGCGGCCGCATACTCGACTATTTGCCAAACAACCACGTATGTATGTGACTATGAGGGCATTTTCTGTGTATATCCAGCCCTATACACAGAAAAACCATCGATTTCCATGTGGGCCACAACGCCCTTTTTAAATTGGCCTAGGAACCTCAAATGACCATTGAATTTGATAAAAATTGCATCAAAATGGAAGAGAAGAGCATGGGTAAGTACTTGGAAGAAACGGTAGTGGATTCTGCCAGCTGGATCTCCTGGAATTCGCTGTTGAAAATCTAAGCTCAATTGGGTAAAAATTTCAAATGTTTTATAATGTTTTGAATTTTTTACTATTTATAGAACTTTTTCAAATTTTTGAAAATTTTTACCCCCTTTCCTATACTTTGGACCATTTCTAATCATTTTTTACTGTTTTTTACCTAATTCATGATGTAGGAGACCTTTTTGAGTGTCATTTTAGCCATTGGATTGACCCGTTCGTGCCGATCTCAGGTATCATGTCTAAACTGGCATATAGATTAGGTTTCATTACCGTTTGCATTTTGCATGACCTTATGACTGTTTCATCATAGCCTTAGGTACGAACCCACTCTATTATGTCACGGAACCTTCTTGTTGTTTTAGAAGTGGCATGGTATGAGTGGTAGAGCTTGACCTTACATGGGTACCCTAGTTAGCGCCTTATCTGTATTTGGTGCCCATGCTAATGTTTTGTCCTTTAGGGTGTGGGAGTCTATTGTATAGTACTGCCATAACATTTCGCAAGAGCCTCATATTCCTCTTGATCTTTTGCTAGCCTATTTCCCTCAGGACTCTCGTATGTCAAGTTGCAATTGCATTATCATGAGCTTTGCCTACCTTATTGAGCTTTATGCTGGCTTCCTTGACATTGCATTTCAGACATAGAGCATGAGCTTGTCTCAAGTCTAGCCATGCAGAGCCATTTTATATATCCTTTGCAGCTTGATTCCCTTTTTACCAGGAGGGGATTTTCCCCTGAGTGTTGATATCCTACACATGTGTCCTTGCATTGAGCATAGGTACGTTCCACTGCTTGGAACTAGTTTGTTTGCCCCTATGACACTTGTCTCCTCCTAGTCTGTAACTATAAAGCAATTTTATTCTTTTTCAAGCTTTTTAAATATTTGAAAAAGTCCAAAAAAATAAAAAAACCAAAAATCCAGACAAGGAAAGATGTTATCTTTGGTAGTTGTTGAGTCATGTCACCTTCGAACAGAGAACTGTATATCACATCCATTGGTTGGGTTTATAATTTGACTTTAGGAGCTATACTCGTTTATCTGAGTTTATCTCCACTGACTGGTTAAGCTTCCAGTCCCCATGGAGCCTCTGTCGATGCCTCCTATGTCACAGAGATGTCCCAGTTTGTATAT
The DNA here is from genome assembly GCA_001517045.1 of Pseudotsuga menziesii. Lineage (NCBI taxonomy): Eukaryota > Viridiplantae > Streptophyta > Pinopsida > Pinales > Pinaceae > Pseudotsuga > Pseudotsuga menziesii. The sequence goes on along the minus strand of LPNX010977007.1, from coordinate 1,157,628 downwards.
CTAGTCTTTGCTGCCTTTATTCAATCACCATTCATCGTTCTGCTCTTGTTCGAAGGAAGTTGAAACCTGAGTCGGCCATTCCTCAGCTATCTTGAATTTGCATGTTGGCCATTCCCGGTATAGTTACTGGTTCGTGCACCTTATGATCGAGTCCTTCCACATTATACAGCTTTGCTGAGTACCTCGTGTTGGATGATGGGGGATGCCTTAATTCCCTCCTTCTAGTGGATTTCATCCCATCGACTTCAGATCATTTATTTTGGGATTGGAATCTAGAGTCATTTTGAGTGCCTTGAGACTTGCAGTCATCAGTGGCAAGTTCTCTCGCCATCGACAGTCTTTGGGAATACATCAATGTCCCCTGATCGATGGATCCTCTTAAGTGTTTGACCTCAACACATTTATTCACACTTGTTAGTTTGCATTCTAGTACCTTGATTTCCATTTTCATTATCGGTGGGTCATCTCGTGTCTGTTAATGGTATACATCAATGATCGGTAATCAGATGATGGACTACTATGTTCGACCTCGACACCAGTGGAGTTGCCAATTCTATTACCAAGAGAAATTCCTATGGCTTGGGGTACCACAAGCCATAGGAAACCCGCGTTTCCGAATCCAAGCGATGAAGGATTGAATCCAAGCGATCTCAAGGCATATGGAAGGCCAGGAGTCAAGTGAGTCAGATCCATGTCAAGGAAAACTCCAAAAGGATTTGGATTTTGTACATATATCGATGTACACAGTTTTAGGGGTCAAACCCATGTATATACACGATTAAGGGTTTAAAATTCACGTGTATTAATTTTCACATGCTTTAAGGGATGGTCAAGGAAACATCAAAGGACAAAAAATGGTCCAAGGGGTCTAAGGAGTCTACAGAGGGATAGGGGAAGGCCATACAAGTGTGATTCACTTGGAGTGGGCCCAGAGGTGGCCTCATTATAGATGAGTACATTGCGGTGTACTGCTATCTAGACACGGAGAAGGTAGGGAGTCAGATCCCAACCAACTCTATACAGGTGCTGTGCCTAAAGGCCATCCTACTAACATTGGGAAAGATATCAGGCTTGGATTCACTCCACCAGGCCTCGCAGCCTATGATGTTCTATGCAATGGAGTGCATGAGACCCACGGTCTATGACTGTAGCACTACACTACTGAGCAACATGAAACATCAGCTTAGTGAGTGTAAGATGGGATGAGTGCGGAAATTTGGTTCACTACTTCCCCCCATCGAGAAAGTCCAGTAATAAAGTATATGTCCTCCACCTCTATGGTGAGGGACATCCCATCTATCTGGAAGGACTTAGAGTCTGGATCCTAGTAATCCACCAACATCTGCAATAGTCTTAGTTTTTCCCTCAATCCACCAAGACACCAAAACTTGTAGAGCCCACATGCACGTAGCACTTGTTGAGCCATTAGATCGGCCCTTACTTCCTTCTCTACATCACCATGTTCATGCTCTCTCCATTCTAGGACCATCCTGCACAAAAAATTGCAAGTTTTCCCATTAGAATACTCAAAAAATATCATGCACGGCCGCATACGCGACTGTTTGCCAAACAACCGTGTATGTACGCGACTGTGAGGGCATTTTCCATGTATATCCAACCCTATACACAGAAAAAACCCTCGATTTTCGTGTGGGCCGCAACACCCTTTTTAAATTGTCCTAGAAACCTCAAATGACCATGGAATTTGATAAAAATTGCATCAAAATGGAAGAGAAGAGCATGGGTAAGTACCTGGAAGAAACAGTAGTGGATTCTGTCGGCTAGATATCCTAGAATTCGCTGTTGAAAATTTGAGCTCAATTGGGTAAAAAATTCAAATGTTTTATAATGTTTTGAATTTTTTACTATTTATAGAAATTTTTCAAATTTTTGAAAATTTTTACCCCCTTTCCTATAGTTTGGACCATTTCTAATCATTTTGGACCATTTTTGACCTAATTCATGATGTAGGAGACCTTTTCAAGTGTCGTTTCAGCCATTGTATTGACCCGTTCATGTCGATCTTAGGTATCATGTCGAAACTAGCATATAGGTTAGGTTTCATCATCATTTTCATTTTGCATGACCTTATGACTGTTTGATCATAGCCATAGGTACGAACCCACTCTATTATGTCATGGAACCTTCTTCTTGTTTTAAAAGTGGCATGGTATGAGTGGTAGAGCTTGACTTTACATGGGTACCCTAGTTATCACCTTATCTGCATTTGGTGCACATGCTGACGTTTTGTCCTTTAGGGTGTGGGAGTCCATTGTACAGTACTGCCATGACATTTCGCAAGAGCCTCATACTCCTCTTGATCTTTTGCTGGCCTATTTCCGTCAGGACTCCCATATGTCAAGTTGTAATTGCATTATCATGAGATTTTCCTTCCTTATTGAGCTTTATGCAAACTTCCCTGACATTGCATTTCAGACATATAGCCCGAGATTGTCTCATGTCTAGCCATGCAGAGCCATTTTATATATCCTTTGCAGCTTGATTCCCTTTTTACTGGGAGGGAATTTTCCCCCGAGTGTCGATATCCTACACATGTGTCCTTGCATTGAGCATAGGTATGTTCCACTGCTCGAAACTAGTTTGTTTTCCCCTATGACACTCGTCTCCTCCTAGTCTGTAACTATAAAGCAATTTTATTCTTTTTCAAGCTTTTTAAATATTTGAAAAATTCCAAAAAAATAAAAAAACCAAAAAGCCGAACAAGGAAAGATGTTATCTTTGGTAGCTGTCGAGTTGTGTTGCCTTCGAATAGAGCGCTGTATATCAAATCCATTAGTTGGGTTTATAATTTTAATTTAGGAGCTATACTCATTTATCTGAGTTTATCTCCACCAACTGGTTAAGCTTCCAGTCCCCATGGATCCTCTGTTGATGCCTTCTATGTTGCAGAGATGTCCCATTTTGTCTATCGAGTCTATGCTGCCTTTATTCAGTCACCATTCACCGTTATGCTCTTGTTCAAAGGAAGCTGAAACCTGAGTTGGCCATTCCTCAGTTATCTTGACTTTGCATGTAAGCCATTCCCAGTACAGTTATTGGTTCGTGCACCTTATGATCGAGTCCTTCCACATTATACAACTTTGTTGAGTACCTCGTGTTGCATGATGGGGGATGCCTTAATGCCCTCCTTCTAGCGGATTTCATCCCATCGACTTCAAATCATTTATTTTGGGATTGGAATCTAGAGTCATTTTGAGTGCCTTGAGACTTGCAGTCATCAGTGGCAAGTTCTCTCACCATCGACAATATTTGGGAATACATCAATGTCCCCTGATCGATGGATCCTCTCAAGTGTTCGACCTCAACACATTTATTCACACTTGTCAGTTTGCACTATAGTACCTTCATTCCCATTTTCATTATTGGTGGGTGATCTCGTGTCTGTTAATGGTATACATCAATGACCTATAATCAGACGATGGACTACTATGTTCAACCTTGACACCTCTATTCACATAGTAGGACATGTACTTGTAGCGGTTTGTGTAGAAGACCTTCCAGATTGGTGGAATCTCTTAAATGCTACCTCCTTGATTGTGCCAGTGTTCATGAGATTTCAGCTCTTGTGACTTGATTCCAGTATATGTCAGAAATTTCCAGCCATTATGGAGATCTTGATCCATTATATATTTTCAGCCATTATGGAGATTATGGTCCTTTGTATATCTTCATCATGGAGATTCTAATTTATGTATATTGTACGTGGCGATGACCACTTATGTGATATCTTGTATCATACCTATACATGGCCATTGTACTCTTATGTATCTGGGACTGCTAAATGTATTTGCAGTATGTACAGAGTTGTATCATTGTACTATGCTGATTGGGTGGCTGGTCTTCCATTTTGGATCCTTCATCACTCCACTTCTGGGATTGACTTATAATGTATTCCGGCCATCGTATGACCCCTCTAACCTACACATTAGGGGGCACCTGTTATAGCTGATTTTACCACTCCAGGTGAATCACACTTGTATGGCCTTCCCCTGTCCCTCTGCAGACTCCTTAGACCCCTTGGAGCATTTTTTGTCCTTTGATGTTTCCTTGGCCATCCCTTAAAGCATGTGAAAATTAATCCACACAACTTTTAAACCCTTAATCGTGTATATACATGGGTTTGACCCCTAAAACCACGTGCATCGGGATGTGTACAAAATCCAAATCCTTTTGGAGTTTTCCTTGAAATGGATCCGACTCACTTGACTCATGTCCTTCCATATGCCTTGAGATCGCTCGGATTTGACCTTTCATTACCCCATTGAAAAGCTATATAAGGAAATCTTTGGTACATTGAAGGCATATGAGAGAATTGAGAGCAAAGAAACTGTTATCCCTAAAGTTGAACCTAGACTACAAGGGTTCAAGCTTAAGGACATCTTTTTCAAAAATGTACAAATCAATGAAATCAAACTGAAAAACAAGCTGGTATGAAATCAAAGCTATTGGAAAAATCACACAATTATGAATGGATTAAGCTAGTATAACATGAGAACTATAAGAAAATCAAACAATTATCGAAGAACTAGGTTGGTATGTTAATCAGAGCTATAAGAGAATCATGAAATCATACAGGAACTATATAACATAAAACCAAACACAAGGTCCAATATCTTAGTAACTATGATCATAAAGTCATGAAATGAAACTGTCTCTGTTTTCTGAAAGTATAAAGGATAATTGTATTTCAAAATAAGAATCACTGTAATGGAATTCTATGGACTATATACATGATAAATTATAAGAAACACAACTCATAACATACATAGACAAATCATAATCATGCTCATTCAAGATAGAACCTGTATTGAAGCTGTAGAGTATTTATGTTATACAGACAGTGATCAAAACTGGGCTTTCATAACTCCAAACTTGCCAACCCCCCTAGGTCTCATCTAGAGACTCTCCTTAAATGCTCAATATCTGTTTGTTTAAGCTAACTATAAGATCCTATTTCTAAGGATCCATCCTTCTCAAAAATAGGGAAGTCAATCCCCTTTAAACAGTATTTGAGTACAAGTGTAAACTAAAAGAGACATCTGTCAACAAACAAAATTTATTTCACAAGCAAACTATAACTCTAAACACTTAAATGAAGCCTCTAAAATGGCATTATAACATTTGCTCTAAATCCCAATGGCATCATAGTCAATTTTCTAGCATAGCTCGAACTCTGATTGGAAGCCCATATAGATGAATAAAACTAGCAGCATCCATTTGATTGTAAATTCTACTACCTTCCTCAAAAGAAGAAATATCCTGGCGATATAAGCTGTATGGACTTCCTCCTCCCCTTTCGCACTTGCTTTTTCTTGGGTATTGAATGCTTATGAGGATTTAATGTCGAATCCTGAGTCTTAACCTTGTTTTTATTACGATTACTCTGCTTGGCAGCAGCATAACAAAGCTAATGACTATGGAGTGTTCCCTATTTTAAGAGCTTTAATCCTAGTCGACATTGATATTGATCCTTGAGAGACAAAAATGAATATGAATTGAAAATAGAAGGTGTAGCAGTTTTTAACATTTTATTCTACAACTCCAAACTCTTTCAGCATTGCTGTCTCTCCAAAAAAGCAGAAAATGTTGTGTACATTCCTTCCATTTCAAACCAAACTGAGTGTTGTCAAATATCTTTTCTGTGAAAATGTGCATAGGTTTCATTTCGACAGTGGCATAGAATGACGAGGTCAGGCCCATGTAGAAGATGGCTTTGATGATCTCACAGTGTGGGATGATGAATTTGTGGACCGTATACTTGCACGATTTGTCCTACTAGACTGAAAGGTAGAGCTTGGTTCATTCATACATGGATACTCCTCTTTTGATAATTCACCATTGTGCAGGCTTTCAATTAATTCCTCAATCATTGGATAGAAATGTGACAATTGCCAAGATTCCTCATCCTGGTTTCTCTCCTTTCTAATTCCATGTTTTTTCTTATGGGTCCCAAATTTAAGAGAAAATCCTCCAGAGTGCTTTTTGGAAATGGGAGCACTTATATATTCCATAGTTTTCACTGCATTCATGTCATCTGAAGAGAGGCGTGCAAGATGTGTACACTGAAGGGATTCTGCACTATCAATTTTATCAGGGTTGATTGCTGCATAAATCATCAGTAAACATAACTTATTCTCCATGGTTATATCCTCCTTTGTCTTTAACATATTGATCAATTCCTTAGCCCCTGCATCCCCAAAAACTAGATCTTGCTCTAAGTGACCAATATCACTTAATCCTTGTTCCTTGATCTTTTGATTTGATTTTGCAGCTATATCAACATGAAGACTAAGCTTATCAAGTTGATCATTGTACTATGGTAGAGCTTGAACCATCTTTTGCATGTCTCTAGTTTGACAATTCATTTCCATCTCTTCCAAGGCGAATTTGAGCAGCTTTAAAATGCTTTTTCAGGGTCAAACCTTAAAGGCATAAAATGAGGAGAGTATTGGGCATGATATTTAATGTTAACTGCCACCACTGAAGCTTCTTCAGCTGTAGGATGAACCATACTTTGGAACAACAGAAATATTTCCCTTCAAATACCCATTTCCCTCAGTTGTTGATGCCATAACCTTGTTCTATGCTTCTACTGAGGACCTTGCTCAACACCTTTTCTAAGGGGATCACCAACAACACAACTAACGAACTGTGCTTTTGCCTTTTCTGAGTGGTCACTTCGACATTTGGATGCTGCCATAAAATGAAATTTTGCTGGAGCAGATCTGATGATAACATATGGCTTTGTCTGGGGATGGCATGCTCCCTATGAGCTGCCAAGAACAAGTAGACCAAGTGCCTTTCCATTTCATTGGGCTAGAGTCTTCATCACAAGTCTCTATTACTTAAAAAGATTAAAAACAAACTGGTGACTGAATCTTTGAACTACTCTGCAAATTGACTAATCCTCTCACAACAATTTGATGACACTGTACAAACTTAAGGAAATGCGTGAAGCATCAAGCTTATTTATTTACATCTCCCATTCTAATCATCTGCATTCTTTTGATCAGGTAAAATCATGCTTCCAATGAAGCCATACAAATATTTGACTAACTGGTAAAACTTCTGATTTGGAGATGATGAATAAAGGAACCCATGGAATATCAAAATTCATTTCAAAAGAAGGGAAAATCCAACCTCCATTTGACAAAAACAATCTGAGATTTGAGCTAATCATAGACTCCATAAAATCAACAAATGGATCAATAAAGCTATAAGGAAATACCTCTTCCTGAAGATTAAAGTATCTTTGTATATCCTCTTCCTCATAATGGCTTCCACTTTTAGCTACCTGCAAACTGAGTTGCAAATATGGCTGCTCAATGTATTCTACGGATTCAGGATGGTTCATTTCCACATAATGTTGTTCCTCATCAAAATTTGATTCATAGTTGTCATACATCCGTTGGATGCTCCTCAAATCAACAAAAGCTGATGTAGGGATATGCTCTTTTTCATTTGAATACTCATCATAGATTGGCATATCTTCAGAGTGAATTGGTTGATGTTGATCCAAATCTAGAGATTCATTGTATTCATCATAAAATGGAGCATTCTGATCGATTTCTAAAGATGAATATTTTTGTTCTATGATGCTATCATCCACCTTAATATTTGAATTTTGAAAAATTTCTTGTTGTAAAATAGAATTAGAGGAAGATAATAGATCTTCTTCCTTCTTCATATCATAACCACCAGCTTCATCTTTACTATTGGAAGAATCTACTTCTAAACCCTAGATATATAATGCATATCCCCTACAGTACTGCTCAAAAAGACAATCAGTTGGGTAAATCCTCTTACAATATGAATAAAAGGCATCATGAAAATCTTTCAAAGAGGAAATACTGGAAGGAGGAAGAGTTTTGTACGATTGTCTCGCACAACCATCTAATGAATACATAAACATTTTCATCAATACATCTTCATGATATATACTCAGCTGATCCATGTATTGATGAAATTTAATTACATGATGTGCCGGATTGTCCTCTTCCTTTTCTCGGAATCATGGAATAAAATCTCCCCATTCATGCAGGATAGGTACTGTATTTGGAAAGCCGGGAACATCTGAGAAATTGAGCAGAGCAAATCTTTTTGCCAACATAGATTCAAAACGCTTTGACATCTTGTAAAATCGCCTCTAGATTCTTCAAACATGGAGTCGCCCGGTGAATAAATCTGTAGTCAAACTAATGCCACGCTCTTGTCCACCATAAAGAGTTGGATCTAATCTTTGTCATTCTTTCTCGGGGAAGATATCTTCACCCCTCCTTCCCCGGCAACGGCGCCAGAAGATGTTATTCGTAAAGTTGAACCTAGACTACAGGGGTTCAAGCTTAAGGAAATATTTTTCAAAAATGTACAAATCAATGAAATCAAAATGAAAAGCAAGCTGGTATGAAATCAAAGCTATTGGAAAAATCACACAATTATGAATGGATTAAGCTAGTATAACATGATAACTACAAGAAAATCAAACAATTATCGAATAACTAGGCTGGTATGTCAATCAGAGATATAAGAGAATCATGAAATAATACAGGAACTGTATAACATAAAACCAAACACAAGGTCCAATATCTCAGTAACTATGATCATAAAGTCATGAAATGAAACTGCCTCTATTTTCAAAAAGTATAAAGGATAATTGTGTTTCAAAATAAGAATCACTGTAATGGAATTCTATGGACCATATACATGATAAATTATAAGAAACACAACTCATAACATACATAGACAAATCATAATCATGCTCATTCAAAATAGAACCTGTATTGAAGCTGTAGAGTATTTATGTTATACAGACAATGATCAAAACTGGGCTTTCATAACTCCAAACTTGCCAACCCCCCCTAGGTCTCATCTAGAGACTCTCCTTAAATACTCAATATCTATTTGTAGAGTATTTATGTTATACAAACAGTGATCAAAACTGGGCTTTCATAACTCCAAACTTGCCAACCCCCCCCAGCTCTCATCTAGAGACTCTCCTTAAATACTCAATATTTGTTTGTTTAAGCTAACTATAAGATCCTATTTCTAAGCATCCATCCTTCTCAAAAATAGGGAAGTCAATCCCCTTTAAACAGTCTTTGAGTACAAGTGTAAACTAAAAGAGACATCTGTCAACAAACATAATTGCTTTCACAAGAAAACTATAACTCTGAACACTTAAATGGAGCCTCTAAAATGGCATTATAACATTTGCTCCAAATCCCAATGGCATCATAGTCGATTTTGTAGCATAGCTCGAACTCTGATTGGAAGCCCATATAGACGAATAAAACTAGCAGCATCCATTTGATTGTAAATTCCACTTCCCTCCTCAAAAGAAGAAATATCTTGGCGATATAAGCTGTATGGACTTCCTCCTCCCCTTTCGCACTTGCTTTTTCTTGGGTATTGAACGCTTATGAGGATTTAATGTCGAATCCTGAGTCTTAACCTTGTTTTTATTATGATTACTCTGCTTGGTAGCAGCATAACAAAGCCAATGACTATGGCGCGTTCCATGTTTTAAGAGCTTTAATCCTAGTCGACATTGATACTGATCCTTGAGAGAAAAAAATGAATATGAATTGAAAATAGAAGGCGTAACAGTTTTCAACATTTCATTCTACAATTCCAAACTCTTTTAGCATTGCTGTCGCTCCAAAAACACAGAAAACGTTCTGTACATTCCTTCCATTTCAAACCAAACTGAGTGTTGTCAAAGATCTTTTCAATGAAAATGTGCATAGGTTTCATTCCGGTGGTGGCATAGAATGACGAGGTATGGCCCATGTAGAATATGGCTTTGATGTTCTCACAGAGTGGGATGATGAATTTGTGTACCATATACTTGCACGATTTGTCCTACTAGACTGAAAGGTAGATCTTGGTTCATTCATACATGGATACTCCTGTTTTGATAATTCACCATTCTGTAGGATTTCAATTAATTCCTCAATCATTGGATAGAAACATGAAAATTGCCAAGCTTCCTTGTCCTGGTTTCTCTCCTTTCTGATTCCATGTTTTTTCTTATGGGTCCCAAATTTAAGAGAAGCTCCTCCAAATTGCTTTTTGGAAATGGGAGCACTTATATGTTCCATATTTTTACATTGCATTCATGTCATATGAAGAGAGGCGTGCAAGCTGTGTCCACTGAAGGGATTTTTCACTATCAATTTTATCAGGGTTGATTGTCACATAAATCATCAGTAAATGTAACTTATTCTCCACTGTTATATCCTCTTTTGTCTTTAACATATTGATCAATTCCTTAGCCCCTGCATGCCCAAAAACCAGATCTTGCTCTAAGCAACCAATATCATTTAATCCTTGTTCCTTGATCTGTTGATTTAATTTTGCAGCTATATCGACATGAAGACTAAGCTTATCGAGTTGATCACTATACTGTGGTAGAGCTTGAACCATCTTTTGCATGTCTCTAGTTTGACAATTCATTTCCATCTCTCCCAAGGCGAATTTGAGCAGCTTTAAAATGCCTTTTCAGGGTCAAACTTTAAAGGCATAAAATGAGGAGAGTATTGGGCATGATATTTAATGTTAACTGCCACCTCTGAAGCTTATTTAGCTGTAGGATGAACCTTACTTTGGAACAACATAAATATTTCCCTTCAAAGACCCATTTCCCTCAGTTGTCGATGCCATAACCCTGTTCTATGCTTCTACCGAGGACCTTGCTCAACACGTTTTCTAAGGGGATCACCAACAACACGACTAAGGAACTGTGCTTTTGCCTTTTCTGAGTGGTCACTTCGACATTTGGATGCTGCCAGAAACTGAAATTTTGCTGGAGCAGATCTAATGATAACATCTAGCTTTGTCTAGGGATGGCATGCTCCCTGTGAGTTTCCAAGAACAAGTAGACCAAGTGCCTTTACATTTCATTGGGCTGGAGTCTTCATCACAAGTCTCTGTTACTTAAAAATCCTAAAAACAAACTGCTGACTGAATCTTTGAACTACTCCGCAAATTGACTAATCCTCTCACAACAATCTGATCACATTGTACAAACTTAAGGAAATGCTTGAAGCATCAAGATTATTTATTTACAGCTCCCATTCTAATCATCTTCTTTCTTTTGATCAGGTAAAATCATGCTTCCAGTGAAGCCATACAAATATTTGACTAACTGGTAAAACTTCTGATTTGGAGATGATGAATAAAGGAACCCATGGAATATCAAAATTCATTTCAAAAGAAGGGAAAATCCAAAATCCATTTGACAAAAACAATCTGAGATTTGAGCTGCTCAATGACTCCATATAATCAAAAAATGGATCAATAAAGCTATAAGTAAATACCTCTTGCTGAAGATTAAAATATCTTTGTATATCCTCTTCCTCATAATGGTTTCCACTTTCAGCTACCTGAAAACTGAGTTGCAAATATGGCTTCCCAATGTCTTCTACGGATTCAGGATGGTTGATTTCCACACAATGTTGTTCCTCATCAAAATTTGATTCATAGTTGTCATACATCCGTTGGATGCTCCTCAAATCAACAAAAGCTGATGTAGGGATCTTCTCTTTTTCATCTGAATACTCATCATAGATTGGCATATCTTCAGAGTGAATCGGTTGATGCTGATCCCAATCTAGAACTTCATTGTCTTCATCATAAAATGGAGCATTCTGATTGATTTCTAAAGATGAATATTTCTGTTCTATGATGCTATCATCCACTTTAATATCAGAATTTTGAAAAATTTCTTGTTGTAAAACAGAATTAGAGGAAGATAATAGATCTTCTTCCTTCTTCATAGCATAACCACCAGCTTCATCTTTACTACTGGAAGAATCTACTTCTAAACCCTGGATATATAATGCATATCCCCTACAACATTGCTCAAATAGACACTCAGCTGGGTAAATCCTCTTACAATATGAATAAAAGGCATCATGAAAATCTTTCAAAGAGGAAATACTGGAAGGAGGAAGAGTTCTGTACCATTGTCTCGCACAACCATATAATGAATACATAAACATTTTCATCAATACATCTTCATGATATATACTCAGCTGATCCATGTATTGATGAAATTTAATTACATGATGTGATGGATTGTCCTCTTCCTTTTCTCGGTATCGTGGAAGAAAATCTCCCCATTCATTCATGATAGGTATTGTATTTGGAAAGCTAGGAACATCTGAGAAATTGAGTGGAGCAAATCTCTTTTCCAACATAGATTCAAAATGCTTTGAAATCTTGTAAAATTGCCTCTAGATTCTTCAAACATGGAGTCTCCCGCTGAATAAATATGTAGTCAAACTAATTCCCTGCTCCTGTCCACCATCAAGAGTTGGATCTGATCTTTGTCATTCTTTCCTGGGGAAGATATCTTCACTCCTCCGTCACCGGCAACGGCGCCATAAGATGTTATCCCTAAAGTTGAACCTAGACTACAGGGGTTCAAGCTTAAGGAAATCTTTTTCAAAAATGTACAAATCAATGAAATCAAACTAAAAAACAAGCTGGTATGAAATCAAAGCTATTGGAAAAATCACACAATTATGAATGGATTAAGCTAGTATAACATGAGAACTACAAGAAAATCAAACAATTATCGAAGAACTAGGCTGGTATTTCAATCAGAGCTATAAGAGAATCATGAAATCATACAGGAACTGTATAACATAAAACCAAACACAAGGTCCAATATATCAGTAACTATGATCATAAAGTCATGAAATGAAACTGCCTCTGTTTTCTGAAAGTATAAAGGATAATTGTATTTCAAATTAAGAATCATTGTAATGGAATTCTATGGACCATATACATGATAAATTATAAGAAACACAACTCATAACATACATAGAAAAATCATAATCATGCTCATTCAATATAGAACCTGTATTGAAGCTGTAGAGTATTTATGTTATACAGACAGTGATCAGAACTGGGATTTCATAACTCCAAACTTGCCATCCCTCCCTAGGTCTCATCTAGAAACTCTCCTTAAATACTCAATATATGTTTGTTTAAGCTAACTATAAGATCCTATTTCTAAGGATCCAGCCTTCTCAAAAATAGGGAAGTCAATCCCCTTTAAACAGTCTTTGAGTACAAGTGTAAACTAAAAGAGACATCTGTCAACAAACAGAATTGCTTTCACAAGCAAACTATAACTCTAAACACTTAAATGGAGCCTCTAAAATGGAATTATAACATTTTCTCTAAATCCCAATGGCATCATAGTCAACTTTGTAGCATAGCTCGAACTCTAATTGGAAGCCCATATAGATGAATAAAACTAGCAGCATCCATTTGATTGTAAATTCCACTACCCTCCTCAAAAGAAGAAATATCTTGGCGATATAAGCTGTATGGAATTCCTCCTCCCCTTTCACACTTGCTTTTTCTTGGGTATTGAACACTTATGAGGATTTAATGTCGAATCCTGAGTCTTAACCTTTTTTTATTACGATTACTCTGCTTGGCAGCAGCATAACAAAGCCAATGGCTATGGCGTGTTCCCTGTTTTAAGAGCTTTAATCCTAGTCGACATTGATACTGATCCTTGAGAGACAAAAAATGAATATGAATTGAAAATAGAAGGAATAGAAGTTTTCAACATTTTATTCTACAATTCCAAACTCTTTCAACATTTCCGTCGCTCCAAAAACATAGAAAACGTTCTATACATTCCTTCCATTTCAAACCAAACTGAGTGTTGTCAAAGATATTTTCTGTGAAAATGTGCATAGGTTTCATTCTGGCGGTGGCATAGAATGATGAGGTCTGGCCCATGTAGAAGATGGCTTTGATGTTCTCACAGAGTGGGCCGATGAATTTGTGGACCGTATACTTGCATGATTTTTCCTACTAGACTGAAAGGTAGAGCTTGGTTCATTCATACATGGATACTCCTCTTTTGATAATTTACGATTGTGCAGGCTTTCAATTAATTCCTCAATCATTGGATGGAAACGTGACAATTGCCAAGCTTCCTCATCCTAGTTTCTCTCCTTTTTGATTCCATGTTTTTTCTTATGGGTCCCAAATTTAAGAGAAAATCCTCCAGATTGCTTTTTGGAAATGGGAGCACTTATATATTCCATATTTTTCACTGCATTCATGTCACCTGAAGAGAGGCGTGCAGGATGTGTTCACTGAAGGGATTTTGCACTATCAATTTTATCAGGGTTGATTGCTGCATAAATCATCAGTAAACGTAACTTATTCTCCACGGTTATATCCTCCTTTGTCTTTAACATATTGATTAATTCCTTAGCCCCTGCATTCCCAAAAACCAAATCTTGCTCTAAGCAACCAATATCACTTAATCCTTGTTCCTTGATATTTTGATTTAATTTTATAGCTATATCGACATGAAGACTAATATTATTGAGTTGATCACTGTACTGTGGTAGAGCTTGAACCATATTTTGCATGTCTCTAGTTTGACAATTCATTTCCATCTCTTCCAAGGCGAATTTGTGCAGCTTTAAAATGCTTTTTCAGGGTCAAACTTTAAAGGCATAAAATGAGGAGAGTATTGGGCATGATATTTAATCTTAACTGCCACTGCTAAAGCTTCTTCAGCTGTAGGATGAACCATACTTTGGAACAATAGAAATATCTCCCTTCAAAGACCCATTGCCCTCAGTTGTCGATGCCATAACCCTGTTCTATGCTTCTACTGATGACCTTGCTCAACACCTTTTCTAAGGGGATCACCAACAACACGACTAAGGAATTATCCTTTTGCCTTTTCTGAGTGGTCACTTTGACATTTGGATGCTGCCAGAAACTGAAATTTTGCTGGAGCAGATCTGATGATAACATCTGGCTTTGTCTGGGGATGGCATGCTCCCTATGAGCTACCAAGAACAAGTAGACCAAGTTCCTTTCCATTTCATTGGGCTAGAGTCTTCATCACAAGTCTCTGTTACTTAAAAAGCTTAAAAACATACTACTGACTGAATCTTTGAACTACTCTACAAATGGACTAATCCTCTCACAACAATCTGATGACACTGTACAAACTTAAGGAAATGCTTGAAGCATCAAGCTTATTTATTCACATCTCCCATTCTAATCAGCTGCTTTCTTTTGATCAGGTAAAATCATGCTTCCAATGAAGCCATACAAATATTTGACTAACTAGTAAAAATTCTGATTTGGAGATGATGAATAAAGTAACCCATGGAATATCAAAATTCATTTCAAAAGAAGGGAAAATCCAACCTCCATTTGACAAAAACAATCTGAGATTTCAGCTGCTCAAAGACTCCATATAATCAACAAATGGATCAATAAAGCTATAAGGAAATACAAGCTTGCTGAAGATTAAAATATCTTTGTATATCCTCTTCCTCATAATGGCTCCCACTTTCAGCTACCTGGAAACTGAGTTGCAAATATGGCTGCTCAATGTCTTCTATGGATTCAGGATGGTTGATTTCCACACAATGTTGTTCCTCGTCAAAATTTGATTCATAGTTGTCATACATCCGTTGGTTTCTCCTCAAGTCAACAAAAGATGATGTAGGGATCTGCTCTTTTTCATCTGAATACTCATCATAGATTGGCATATATTCAGAGTGAATAGATTGATGCTGATCCCAATCTAGAAATTCATTGTCTTCATCATAAAATGGAGCATTCTGATCAATTTCTAAAGATGAATATTTCTGTTCTATGATGCTATCATCCAGTTTAATATCAGAATTTTGAAAAATTTCTTGTTGTAAAATAGAATTAGAGGAAGATAATAGATCTTCTTCCTTCTTCATAGCATAATCACTAGCTTCATATTTACTACTGGAAGAATCTACTTCTAAACCCTGGATATATAATGCATATCCCCTACAGCACTACTCAAAAAGACACTGAGCTGGGTAAATCCTCTTACAATATGAATAAAAGGCATCATGAAAATATTTCAAAGAGGAAATACTAGAAGGAGGAATAGGTATATACCATTGTCTCGCACAACCATCTAATGAATACATAAACATTTTCATCAATACATCTTCATGATATATACTCAGCTGATCCATGTATTGATGAAATTTAATTACATGATGTGCCGGATTGTCCTGTTTTTTTCTCGTAATCGTGGAAGAAAATCTCCCCATTCATCCATGATAGGTACTGTATTTGGAAATCCAGGAACATCTGAGAAATTGAGTGGAGCAAATATCTGTGCCAACATAGATTCAAAATGCTTTGATATCTTGTAAAATCACCTCTGGAGTCTTCAAACATGGAGTCACCCGGTGAATAAATTTGTAGTCAAACTAATGCCCTGCTCCTGCCCACCATCAAGAGCTGGATCTGATATTTGTCATTATTGCCCGGGGAAGATATCTTCACTCCTCCGTCCCTGGCAACGGTGCCAGAAGATGTTATCCCTAAATTTGAACATAGACTACATGGGTTCAAGCTTAAGGAAATATTTTTCAAAAATGTACAAATCAATGAATTCAAACTGAAAAACAAGCTGGTATGAAATCAAAGCTATTGGAAAAATCACACAATTATGAATGGATTAAGCTAGTATAACATGAGAGCTACAAGAAAATCAAACAATTATCGAAGAGCTAGGCTGGTATGTCAATTAGAGCTATAAGAGAATCATGAAATCAAACAGGAACTGTATAACATAAAACCAAACACAAGGTCCAATATCTCAGTAACTATGATCATAAAGTCATGAAATGAAACTGCCTCTATTTTCTAAAAGTATAAAGGATAATTGTATTTCAAAATAAGAATCACTGTAATGGAATTCTATGGACCATATACATGATAAATTATAAGAAACACAACTCATAACATACATAGACAAATCATAATCATGCTCTTTCAAGATAGAACCTGTATTGAAGCTGTAGAGTATTTATGTTATATAGACAGTGATCAAAATTGGGCTTTCATAACTCCAAACTTGCCAACCCCCCCAGGTCTCATCTAGAGACTCTCCTTAAATACTCAATATATGTTTGTTTAAGCTAACTATAAGATCCTATTTCTAAGGATCCAGCCTTCTCAAAAGTAGGGAAGTCAATCTCCTTTAAACAATCTTTGAGTACACGTGTAAACTAAAAGAGACATCTGTCAACAAATAGAATTGCTTTCACAAGAAAACTATAACTCTAAACACTTAAATGGAGCCTCTAAAATGACATTATAACATTTTCTCTAAATCCCAATGGCATCATAGTCGATTTTGTAGCATAGCTCGAACTCTGATTGGAAGTCCATATAGACAAATAAAACTAGCAGTATCCATTTGATTGTAAATTCCACTACCCTCCTCAAAAGAAGAAATATCTTGGCGATATAAGCTGTATGGACTTCCTCCTCCCCTTTTATCACTTGCTTTTTCTTGGGTATTGAATGCTTATGAGGATTTAATGTTGAATCCTGAGTCTTAACCTTGTTTTTATTATGATTACTCTGCTTGGCAGCAGCATAACAAAG
Source organism: Pseudotsuga menziesii (assembly GCA_001517045.1). NCBI lineage: Eukaryota > Viridiplantae > Streptophyta > Pinopsida > Pinales > Pinaceae > Pseudotsuga > Pseudotsuga menziesii. Next base: position 1,140,162 of record LPNX010977007.1, on the reverse strand, counting down.
CCAATGACTATGGCGTGTTCCCTGTTTTAAGAGCTTTAATACTAGTCGACATTGATACTGATCCTTGAGAGACAAAAATGAATATGAATTGAAAATAGAAGGCGTAGCAGTTTTCAACTTTTTATTCTACAATTCCAAACTCTTTTAGCATTGCCATCGCTCCAAAAACATAGAAAACGTTCTGTACATTCCTTCCATTTCAAACCAAACTGAGTGTTGTCAAAGATATTTTCTGTGAAAATGTGCATAGGTTTCATTCCGGTGGTGGCATAGAATGACGAGGTCTGGCCCATGTAGAAGATGGATTTGATGTTCTCACAGAGTGGGCCATTGAATTTGTGGACCGTATACTTGCACGATTTGTCCTACTATACTGAAAGGTAGAGCTTGGTTCATTCATACATGGATACTCCTCTTTTGAGAATTCACCATTGTGTAGGCTTTCAATTAATTCCTCAATCATTGGATAGAAACGTGACAATTGCCAAGCTTCCTCGTCCTGGTTTCTCAAATATACTCCTGGCTGCGGTTCATCTGATCAATACTCCTATACTCCTATTGATTCAGTTGAATCATTCAAGCCAGACAGGGTTCAGATGTAGAATTTGAGAGAAAAGCCGGCTACATTAATTGCCGTAAGACAATGCTTAATCCACACATATGAGAGAATTACACCATATGGCCTCCAAAGCTTATTTATTTCAACAATCAAAAGATTACAATAGTATTACAATAGAAAGCCCTTAAATCCAACTCTAACTAGCTTGGAAGAGGAGGCTTATGATTGGATATATACAAAAACTAGGAGATCCAGCCTGGGGGGGGGCGCAAATCCAAAGGAGATAAATGAAATCAGCTGATGGAGAGTCAATCAATGCAGATCTGAAGCTAAAATGAGCCTACTTGTCAACCGGGGGGCTGATTGAGCTGACACATCAACCCATAAACTGACACATCAGTCAATAGAGCATCCAGGAGGGTCCACACATGTGGAGGAGAGAGAGAGGGCACAATTCCCCATAAAGAATGCTGAAGATCAACTCTGGATCTGATTTGATCACCTCCTTCAGTCAAGCATTTGTCAGATCCAGTCAATCTGGTTCATATCTGACTGATTTCAATCAAATCAGCTGAGAACCCACTGATCTATGATTTTGGATTTGGTCCATTATTCATCAATTTATTAATTAAAATAATCAATAATTGATTTTTGGGGCTTTCTGACCTGAGTGATGGAAAATCACTCAAAACTAGGAAATAGTGGGTCCATGGGTTTACATGGTGCTCTTAGATTGAAAATGAGCACCTACATGACTGAAACTGATTATTTGGACCAGTTTTATTACAAAATCAATTTTTCGAATTAAACTATTAAAAAATAGCCTAAGTTTTGGAAAAATTAAATTTTAATAAAAAACACTGAAAAAACTAAAAAATTGAAAAATTGAAAAAAACTAGGGGGACTTAGACATGTTCATATGACTTGACCATGATGTTTAGCATGTTTATAAATTGACACATAGACTCTAATAACCTCAATAGGCCTAAATTCCAAGCCGACCACCCCAACTTTGGAGGTATGGAGTGAAAAACTTAGAAATTATCAGTCGTTTATTCAACAACCAATAATAACCAAGGGAAAAAACACACTGGGCTGATCGGGTTGACAAATAAAGTCTAAGAGACCAAGTATTTTATAGACACTATCATGCTAGAACATTTATTACAATTTCCCCATGGAGTATGAACATGTGATATAGTACAACAAGCACTTCCCAGAAGTACTTCCGAAGGTCTTCTGAAGTTCAAACAAGTTATCCTTGTCCGGTTCACCAGGCTCACTTGATGAAAAACCACTAAGTACAACTTAGGTGGTAACATTCTGGCTCCAACTGTGGGATGTGTGCTTGATCTGGTTTATATACCCTGTAAAAACATTTCAACTTGACAAGAAAAACCTCAGTAGCACAAGTTTTATAAAAAACCAAATAAACCATTAAGCTGATTTATTTAAACAAAATAAATGTAATTAACTAATGAAGAACAAGTTTTATTATAGCTAAGTACAAGACATAAATGCAAAAATTAAATTATCTCTTTTAGGAGCTTATTTTCCTACTCTAAGCATGATATAAAAAGGTTAGGTGTAATAAAAAATCCAATGTAACCACCTAAGCATTTTATTGACATAATTTTTTTTTCCTTGTCTTTGGTTACCAGCCAAAGTAAGGATACTTTATTTAGAAAATGCAAACCTGCGTGATGATTCAGAATGGGAAAGATGGATGGGAGATCATAGGCATGAATACTGTCATAAAAATTCTTCCCCAACTTGTATGTGCTCATGCAGGCTGCTTCTATCCATGACTGGATAGGATTGATATACTAATCAGAATGATGAGACAGATTGAGTACATCATCATACTGATTACCGGGGCTTATCAAATGATAACTTGTTGCATAAGCCCCAAGTAGCTCCAAATCATAAGGAACCTTTATATGTGAAAAATATTGTTGAGACTGATATTCCACTGACTGCATCACATCTGACTTTTCACAATACTGTTTCTCAATGTCTTCATTACTGATACCCTTGTGTGCCTCTGCATGGTATAACTCTGAATGATCACATGAAAATTTGGAATGCTCCTCTTCCATACTAAGGTTTTCCTAGGAATCCAAATCTTTGCTCCCCTCTATGGACGTATCGTAGATTGGACTTCCACAAATTTTTGAATAGAAACTCCCATTGTTGGACATATCATGGATGGGATTCTCCATAATATTTTCACAAGTTGGATTATCTATGAAATTCCAATAGTCATCACTCCCATCCATGTCATATGTGGGGGACTCTTCATCCATGGCCTCGTGCTCCTGCCTATCCATGTCTTCCTTGTATTCATAACAATCTTCTTCAGATAAAATGTTACAAGGCAATAAAATTTCCAAACCTTCATCAACATGTGGAGAACAAGGTCTAGTGCCACCACACACCATACTGATCTTCTCATAAGTTTCTTTATAGGCTTCCATTATGATATCATGAAAAGGATCTTCAATCAAGGAAACCTTTTGGACATATTCAATGGGATCACTTGGTATGTATTGCTTAGTGGATTTCTCTAGAGGGATTTCTGGAAAAATATCAGCATTGCAACACACTTGAGAATACCTCAAATCTTCAATGTTTTCAGCTATGGTGACATGAGGAGAGTATTCAAAAATTTGTTCCATCATGGGCTCCTCTTGAAGCTCTTTAGTAGGATCATCCTAGATTTTCCCTTCCTCGGAATCTTGTTGTCTATTGGAGATACCTCATATTCTTTAATAATCTGCTTAATTACTTCCTTTCTTGAATAACTATGAGGAAACTCTTTGATGGGAGTATCATGGATATCCTCTTCACTTAAATGTTCAAGAAGTGATTCCAAGTCTTCAATACTTTGTATCATGGCAAAAGGTCCATCATATGTTTCCATGTGATACTCTATCCCAGATAGGTAGAAGGTACAGACCTTTTGAAGGAACTTTTTTAAACCATTCATACTACCCCTACCATCATGCCACTGCTCTAAAAACATCCAAAGGAAGCTTGGAAAATAAGTTATACATTTATTAGGAAGGCCCTGATAGAACCAACAACAGGCCTCACCCCGAAAAGTAGTAGCAAACATTTCCATCATATTGTCTTCATGAAGAATATTAGAGTCAGCAATCAACTGAAGGAAATATTTGACATGCCAGATGGCTGAATAACCATAATTCCATAAAATGTTGGAAGCCAGTTATATGCATCCCCCAAACCATTACAACAGTTAGGCAAACCCAGGATGTTTGAGAAATCGATAGGCTGAAACATTATGGTTAAATGGGCACCATATTTCTCCTTTAATTCATCCATATCAAAAACTAATAGTATGCATTTGATATAATGATTAAACCTTGTACTGAAAAGGTGGAGCTGTCAAGTGATGAGCTTTAGAGGTTTTAACATGTCGCATGGGCTCATCTACACACAACAAAACTTCACAAGTTTATGAGATACCAGGGTTTTATCCCTTCAATGGAGTCGCCATGTGAAAAAGAAAAATAAGCATTTATAAATCTTTTCACAAAAATTATATTTTTCTTTTCTTTGTAAAAATAAAAACTGGAAAAAAGTCAGTGGAGTCGCCAGATGAAAATTAAAGATCTACTCTAAGAATTCATCAAACAAAGCAAAAACAAAAAGGAAGAAAACAAAAGTCGTACTTAGGAATAAAAATATTTATCCCCAGCAATGACGCCAAAAAGTGTTTCCACCTTTCACACACCTGGGTCACATGGAAGAAATCTTCAAGCCACTCGGTGTGTCCTTGGGGGCAAGTCTCGACTCAAGGTTGTCACCTTGTTCTTGACTCCTCCATTTAGGTTCAACTCCTAACGAAGCCAAGGGGGGTAGACCCTATTAACTTACTAAGGCTAATTACTTAGTATGGTGATGTTATACTTAATTAATTACTT
>LPNX010977007.1:1106076-1135532 GCA_001517045.1 Pseudotsuga menziesii | reverse complement strand
TTAAGTTAATGTGAAATATGAGTTGATTAAAATTAGGCGAAAGGGTGGACTCCAGATATACCCGAGAGTACTTGGAGTATGTCCAAAACTAAACCTTCATGGCTACCTGCAAGGAATATGTGGGATGAATGGAGTCTCTGGGGCTATTATTCATAATGCACCCGTTAGGGTGTGACAGAGATCGGTGCCTTGAGGTCACTTTTCAGAAGTTCTCACTTCCTTTGGGTATTTTGCCACCGTAATGGTTTGATATAGGTGTTGGATTTTCACCTAATGGTTTGTCAATTTGGGAGAGTGAATCCTAATTATACTAGTCACTCAAGTGCTTTTGATACATCTTGAATGATTAGACGAACCACAGCTAAGTGCAGAGCATACACATCGGAGTCTTGTCAGTTTTAGTAAATTTTGAGATGGATGTTCTTGTTAAAAAGAAAACCCTCTAGGAACGTCTTTCGGTCCAAGTGGACCTCAATCGAGGAATCAAGGAGGGTTTGATTTTATTATGGTTACTGAAACAAATGATGATAGCAAATGAAACATAAAAAGAGAAGCAAACCACAATTTTCTAATTAGACTACCACGGACCTTTCTTCACCTTTCGGCTCAAAAGGAGGCTCGTGGGGTAAGTATTAAAGTTAATTTGAAATCAATAGAAATGGAATATGGAAATGATTTTAAAACAAATTATACTACCCTGTAGGTTAGTACTACACTAGATTGAAAAAAGATGAACGAAAAGCAAAAAATGACATGGACGCAAATTCCCCCAAGGGGGATGGGGAATGGGCTTGAAAGAGCCTATTCAGAATTATTTTTATTACCAGTGGTTACAATATCTGCAAAATGGTATGATGCCTCTTGATTCTTATATAGAATGAAACCAAGAGCTTACAAAGTGCAAAAATTAAAGATTTCAGTAAAAAAGGGAGACCCCTAGGGGGATTCAGAAGGCCCAAAAGTCACTTTCAAATAGTAGCTCCTCCTCTTTTCTGTTATACCTGATAAAAACCAGCAAGCTTATTATACTGAAATATGCCCAAAACCATTCTGAAAGTACCTTTGGGTCAGCTTACTTTTAACCAAAAAAAGCTAAGTTAAAACTAGTTAAAAAAGGTAAAAAGGGAAACAAGAAAAGCAAGCTTTCTTTGGGATATTGGATTTCATTTTAGGCAGCCAATATGATGTGCAATGATTTCTAGATTTATATTTTATAACAGAAAACATAAATCTAATGCATGCAAGCTACAAATTCTCTTTAAAATTCCATGCAAAAAGGACGATTTCCCTAAAGCTAGATCTAGAATGCTTATGAAACCTTTTAAGAACAAGATCTAGATTATGGGATTTGAGGAGATATATATATGTTAAATTTACTTTAAGATAATAGATCTAAACAATATCAAAGTTGTGAACAAAGTAACCAGGTAAAAAAATTGATTTTGAAGGAGGAAAAGGAGAAGAGAAGTGTTTGTTGCTGAAGCAGATCTGCAATGGAAACTTGTTAGTGGAATACAGAGGGGCAATGTCTTCACAAATATTTTGTATGTAAAGTGGAGTCAAAATAGATCCACAGCTCATCCAATCCTTGCTACCTAAAAGCTAAACACACAATCCTGCACGAAACCTCATGAGATATGGATATATATATGACAAAGAGATAAGAATTACATGCAAATAAACTTATTAAACATGTATAATCTAGATCTTCTAATCATATATGCTACGAGATATAAGAAAAAAAGTAACCTTACTTGCCCAACTATACTCCTATTGATTTAGTTGAATCGTTCAAGCCAAACAGGGTTCAGATGCAGAATTTGAGAGAAAAGACGACAACATCAATTGCTGTAAGACAATGCTTAATCCACACATATGAGAGAATTACACCATCTGGCCTCCAAAGCTTATTTATTTCAACAATCAAAAGATTACAATAGTATTACAATAGCAAGCCCTTTAATCCAACTCTAAATAGCTTGGAAGAGGAGGCTTATGCTTGGATATCTACAAAAACCAGGAGATCCAGCCCAGGGGGGCGCAAATCCCAAGGAGATAGATGAAATCAGCTGATGGAGAGTCAATCAATGCAGATCTGAAGCTGATATGAGCCTACTTGTCAATCGGGGGGCTGATTGAGCTGACACATCAACCCATAAACCGACACATCAGTCCACAGAGCATCCAGGAGGGTCCACATGTGTGGAGGAGAGAGAGGGGGGGCAATTCCCCATAAATACTGCTGAAGATCAACTCTGGATCTGATTTGATCACCTCCTTCAGTCAAGGATTTGTTAGATCCAGTAAACCTGGTTCAGATCTGACTAATTTCAATCAAATTAGCTAAGAATCCACTGATCTATGATTTTGGATTTTCTCCATTATTCATCAATTTATTAATTAAAATAATCAATAATTGATTTTTGTGGCTTTTTGACCTGAGTGATGGAAAATCACTCAAAACTAGGAAATAATGGGTCCATGGGTTTACATGGTGCTCTTAGCTTGAAAATGACTAGCTACATGATTGAAACTGATTATTTGGCCCAATTTTATTATAAAATCAAATTTTCCAATTAAACTATTAAAAAATAGCCTAAGTTTTGGAAAAATTAAATTTTAATAAAAAACACTGAAAAAACTAAAAATTTGAAAAACTGAAAAAAACTAGGGGGACTTAGACATGTTCATATGACTTGACCATGATGTCTAGCATGTTTATACATTGACACATAGACTCTAATAACCTCAATAGGCCTAAATTCCAAGCCAACCACCCCTTCTTTGAGGTATGGAGTGAAAAACTCAGAAATGATCAGTCGTTTATTCAACAACCAATAATAACCAAGGGAAAAAACACCCTGGGCTGATCGGATTGACAAATAAAGTCTAGGAGACCGAGTCTTTTACAGAAACTATCATGCTAGAACATTTATTACAATTCCCCCATGGGTTATGAACATGTGATATAGTACAACAAACACTTCCCAGAAGTACTTCCAAAGGTCTTCTGAAGTCCGAACAAGTTATCCTTGTCTGGTTCACCAAACTCACATGATGAAAAACCACTAAGTACAATTTAGGTGGTAACATGATGCCCCAAACAATCTACCTGAAATCTGAACTTCAATCAGCCAAACACAAGTCTTGATGCATATAACTTTTTTCATTGCTGCAACAATCACGGAAGCATTTTCAGAATTATAGAATTCAAGTACTTTTAGCTGTTAATCACATCAGTATTACCAAAACTCATTTTACCTCACGCGAATCATTATCATTTAAAATTGCAAGGTATGGTCACATCATTTATGCAATCTAAATGAAATGTTTAGATACTCCTTACTTCACAAGCACATCATTTGTACCACCTTTCCCTTCCATAGAGCATTTCCAGTAGCTAATCGATCATGACTACCCTCTTCATGCAGTTACTATCCTGCATCCATAACAACTCTTGAAATGGTTCTAGAATTATCATCAATTCATCATTTCAGCCATTAGTTATTCCTAATGACACATGCACTATCTCGATGCATTCATGCAATGCATCACAACATTTGCACCCATACTTATGTATGCATATCTACAACATTTACTCATACTTTTCATATGCATCTAATCAATGCATTACCCCAATATTTATGAAATATTTTAATGCATATCCCCTCAATGCTACCTTGCATTGATTCATGAATGCTATGCATTCAAACATACCATGCATGGCCTAACCATGACTGGTTCATATAGGATGCATTACTATAATCAAGACCATCAGTTCTTACTTTCTTTGGGCTACTAGGCTCATAACAGCATATACATGCATGATACCCTTCTATATGGATGTAGTATAAATTTTAAATAACCACATGGTATGAAACCACTTGCTTTTGCCACTCCATGCAATTGTCATAATTAAACCATTACCTGCATGGATCCTACTTACACCCTTGACATTACCGGTTTGGTTGGTCTCTTGCAGAAGATTACATAATTCTCTCACCAACTTTTGATTCTGGACTTGTTGCCTTATCCCTTTCTCCATAGGGTTGCTGGTCACATTCGTCAGCATCACCAACATATTCAGCCATGTCCATGTTGTCATTGGTTTTCCCACTAATGCCAACGCCAATGCAATAATTACCATTAGTGGTTCATTATAAATGTATAATTCTCACTACTCTTACCAACATGTAATATCCATGCATGCAAGGAATATCCTAATACATTTCATGTACGAAACTTATAAAATGTAATTATAATTAGCAAGACAGGGTTTAAGGAAATTTCCCTTTTCAAGTCCCTCATCTTTGCATGGAACTCCTCTTCCACACAACAACTGGTTTGACTTCATGGTCTTGCTACCTCTAGGCATGCAATTCCCAGATTTGTCCATATTGACAGCAACACATTTCCTTTTCAAACAATCACTAGTACTTTGAAGCTCCGCATTCAAAATCAGGTGATTCCTCCTTGTTCCCTACTAGATAAGCTTTCCAACACCTATCCCCATGCTTCATTCTAACCTTGTGTGTGAAAACCACACCACTTCTAAAATGATGATTTTCATCAAATTTAGGAAAAACACACAACTGTATTTTGGTCCGAATTGCTAACTTCAGCCACCTATAATTCATTCTCCTTTTCAGCCCTTAAATCCTGTTGAGAATTTCACTGAAACCGCTGAAATCACTAAAAAATCCACTTTAAAAAACTCAAAATTTCCTTTTTCAGATCGGGTCTCATCCCATCTAAAATTCTGACACTTCTGGGATCTAAGCAACAAATTTCTCCGGCGCTCATCGGCAGCCCTATCAACAATAATTTTTTTCCGTATCAGCGGTTCCATCGACTATATTTTTTCGATGTGAGCCTTTCAGACCATTTATTGGCGAGGCCAAGGTTTGCTGGATATTGGCAATGAAATGAACTGTGCATTAGGGGAATAATCCCTTAGGTGGCCACAACAACGGACAGTAAAATCCCTATGGCTTCTGTAACCCTAACCCTATCGACGGTTAGAACAGTAAACCCCTACAGCATCAGTGATGAATGAACTAGGACACAGTAGAGATGATCGAGAGCACTATTCATCGAGCATCTAGTTATCTAGGCAGCCGCGATGGTGGCCAACTAACTCTCTATGGTTTCCGTGGCCATAACCTTATCGACAGTTGGAACTCCTAATCACTGTGTGTCAGCGATCAGAGCATTGGAGGTCTAACTTCTAAACATCAGAGTGCTGGTCCACATGGTAGCCACAACAACAGATGCATGAACAACTAATTTATTTCGACGTCAGCCGCCGCATTGGCAGCTCCATCCTCTAAATTTCGTCGATGGTCCCAACTAGGTGAGCTGACATTTCGATGGTTCTGTCAACTAAATTCCACCGATTGGCGCTCCAATCATCTAATTTTCGCTGATGGTGATGACGTTTCAGCGAACCCATCACTAATTTTCGTCGATCTGTTCATCTAATTTCTGCCGTCATTTCAACGATTCCTAGAGATACAAAGCCATTGTTTCGACACTTCCATCGTCTAAATTTTGCCGACGATTCCATCACTTAGAAATTTCAGAAAATTTCCTTCTTTGCATCAGCTCCTCAAAGAACTAAATTTCGTTGACGACAATGACATTTTGACGACCTCATCGGCGATTCAATCCTCTAATCATTGCCGATCACCGATGATTTCACGACTTAGAAAATTTCTCAAGAAAATTTTCTTTTTATCCTTCTTTCTGTCACCACTATCGACGGCTTCACCAACTAGCATCTTGTCTTTTCCGTCGACGTTTCAGTTCTTACTTCTTCTACCCTTCACTGACGTATCGACGCCTCAAACAACTAAGTTTCATCGATGTTTCAGTGGTCTTCGGGAGATCTCCATTGAAACTGTGGCTCCGCCTTCAACTATTTTTTTCCAAAACCCTTCAGTTCTGTCTTCATCATTGACTATCCCTTCCTCTAATTGTTTCTGATCTGATCAACTAACTTCCGCTGATCTCCAACAGTCAATCATCGGATGTTCTTTTAACTAAGTGGAGCCGGTGTTTCGGCGATCTTCAGCCAATCTCCACTGAAATTGCAGCTCCCACATCCTCTATCTTTCGTCGATGGCCAATGAACACTTAGAGAAATTTCTCAATTTCTTCCTCCATCGGGTGACATTCTGACTAGATGATCCACTACATCCGAAGAGTTTCCTACTTAGTCTTTCAATGAGATGAAGGTTTAGGCACTTAGGCAATTTTTGTGGAAGTTTTTTGATCTTTGTTGGGTAGAAGGTAACCTACCTCTGTTAGCTGATCTTTCATGGCCCATTCAGGCCCATGCTGCAACATGAGCTCTGATACCACACTGTAATGTGCCCGACCCTCTGACCAGTGAAGAGGACGCTACCAAACAACTAATTTCCAGGTAACTAGCCCCATGAACATGAACATGCATATAATGTTGAAATAAAATGATTAAAACATAAAACATGCAAGGATGCATAATTACTCAACATACAGCAGAAGCAAACATACACTCAAGCATCAACATGTTCATCATTATTCATTAATAATAAATATAACTGTAGAGACAAAATTTTCAAGAATACTCATATTGTAAGAACTCATCCCACAACCAGCTACATCGCTGTAACATTCCACCCAACCATAGGCCAGTGTGCTCATCAATCTCTCAGCAACAATTCCACCCTCGAGCTGGGCATGATTCCCCAAGGAATAAGGGACTAAGCAGGCTTCCACATAGCCAAGGATGCACAATACAACCAAGTCAACATAGTTGGGTTTATCAGGCCATCAAGGAGCTAGGAAAGGCCGAATGATAAACTGGTACACTCATGGAAAAGATAAGGATGCCTACACTAGAGCTAGCCTGACTTCTAAGACACCCACACACACCTGACACCAGGAATCAGTCCCTTCTTTCCTTCACAGTACCTCATGCCTTGAATTCCCTTTCCAGTGCTCTTCTGGGGTTGTGGAGAAGAAAGACAGCCATCTAAATCTCTCTGTGTGGCTCCCAAACCCAAGTTTCTCAAGCATACCTAGCCTTCAATCCCACTCCACACAGTCCAAATACCAACCACTACATACCCACAATAAAGTAATCAGTTCATATCTCTGTGAAGAAAACCAAAGGAAACAGGGTGACAACCCAAAATGGTGAACGTAGCTCAAGCCAAGAAAGGTGACTTAGAGTTTTTCTTGGCCCTAGCGTGGCCAAAAAAACTCAACAGCAACCCCAAAAGGTAATTGCACACACACAGCAACCCAAACTAGGGGAATAACAACAGCCATGCTTTTTACCACTGAAACAAAGGGAGAAGCCCAAAATCACAGCAAAAACCACATGTATACAGAGGACAACCACAAGCTCTCAACCTGTATATAGGGAAGAACGCAACCTCTACTTGATAGGGTTCAATGCACAGACCGAAGAACGACCCAAAAGAACCAAGTCCGGCTTCTAGCAGGATGATCCCCCCAATATCTTCCTGCACGTGAGGATGAGAGAACAACCCCCTATGTGAGAATGAGCAAGACCAAAACCTCTTGAGAGTGGAATCATGGGAGAGTGGAGAGAATCTAATGTTTCCCCTCTGTCCAAGCGATGTGAAGAAGAAGAGTCCACAGGTGGAGTGGGAACATGGGCAAGGATTGACAGCCCTGCCACACCCACCACTACTCAGCAATAACGGCTCCGAGCTAACATACAACAGAAGTTTAAATGGGTGGTTAACACATGGATTTTCCCCATAGGTCCAAGGTTTAACATTTAACCCCCTTACCCTTAGGAAAATCATGCCCTTTTCATTAACCTTGCAATGTCGTAGCTGGTTGTAGGTTCATTTTAATTAATGTGCATATTTACATGATCCCTTCACTAAGTGGGGGCTTGATTTCATGGATCGCAACCCAAATTTAGCTTGGGGGCATCATCATATTATCATGGCTGTTGACTATTTCATGAAATGGACTGGGGCTATGCCCATGATTAAATCTGATGGTGAGATAGCCACACATTTCGTATTCAACCAGATCATTAGTTGGTTCGGTATTCTGAAGGAGCTTGTCACTGAGCATGGTAGGCACTTTCAGAATCGGATGATGGAAGAGTTGGCCTCGAAGTTAGGGTATAAGCACGAGCATTCCTCTTCTTATTACTCTCAAGCGAATGGATAGGTTGGAGCAGTGAACAATTCACTTAAGTCCATTCTCCAACGAACCATCGTACAAAGCAAGACCAATTGGCATATCATGTTATATCCTGCTTTGTGGGCTTATAGGACCGCGGTTAAGACTGCCATCAGTTTTTCTCCATATCAGCTTGTACATGGAGTGGAGTCTATCTTGCTAGTTGAATGTGAAATCCCTTCATTGAATCTACCCATAGAGATCTTACCAGACACTTCCCCATTGGAGGAACGTTTGGTCCACTTAGAGAAGCTTGATGAGCAGCGCCGAGATGCCTTGGTGGCTCTAGAAGTGAATAAGCATTGCGTTAAGTTCCAGTATGATAAATCTATCTGTCCGAGGAGGTTTAGTGAAGGAGATTTGGTCCTTTTGTGGGATCAAGCTAAAGAACCCTTGGGGGAAGGAAATTTTAATCCCATGTGGCATGGTCCTTACATTGTCAAACGTGTGTTAGAGAAGGGTGCATATGAGCTAGTATATTATGAGCGGACGGCCTTGGCGAAGCCTAGAAATGAGATCTATCTTAAACATTACTATGCATGATTCTCAGCTAGGGATGACTATTGTATATTATTGTACACTATTTTGCATAGTTAGGTTTTTCTTATGGTGATCGAGTTTGTGATTAGATTTTGTTTCTTATGGTAGATGTCAATGGAGTCTTCCACCTTCAAAGGATTCGCTGATGGTGCTAGCCGTCACACTCAACACTCAGCCTCTGCTGCTTGGGTGATTTATACTCCTAAGGGTTAGGTATTGTCTTCAGGAGGTGTATGTTTATAGCCCTCTTCAAACAATGTTGCTGAATATAGTGCTGTTATCAAGCTTCTATGGGATGCCATTTCACATGGTATTCTCTCTCTTGAGGTACGTCTTGATTCGCAGTTAGTAGTGTCATAGCTTAATGGCTTGTATCATGTTAGGGATCCAACATTATTACAAAGATTCTTACATGTGATATTGTTAGAATGACAATTTGACAACATAACATACATACATATTCCAAGAATTTATAATCAAGTTGGTGACTCATATGCTAACTATGTGTTAGATTGGCATTTATTTCATAGACAATAAGCTCATCACAAACATACCTTTTTACACATGTAAATAAATAAATCTATCATCATAAAAGTTTTTCATTAAACATCCAAAATGTGATAATACATAAGTGTCATAATACAAAAATGGGGCTTCTAAGCCACAAAAATATAAATACACGGTAGTACAAAAATGTATCACTCCTAGGTATCTAAGCCTGGGGAGGAGGAGGGGGGTTCTGATCGTGGAAAGTGACCATGGCTCTAGCTAGTCATCGAAACAACTGCACCCATGCTCGTGGTACACCCACCACCTGATGCTGCATGGCCTTAGGAAGGTCTTCAACCTGCACCATGGGTACCCTATGTGTCAGCTGAACAAAGTTGGTGTGGATGCTTTGGAGCATTCTCTTTGCATCCACACCCATGATGTCATCTCCTCTTCCCCTCCATCTACGATGAGGGAAACCGTTAGGCCACCGTGGTCCTACATTTGCATACATATGACAGGATGCCACTATGTGTTGCCACACAAAAACATGTCTTTTGAGTCTATATATCAAAAAGCACAAAAAATTTAATAATTCAAAAAACTTAAAAAAAAGGGTTGGGATTCATTACCAATGTCACCGTATGCTGACCTAGTGGTAGAGGCATATTGGGATCTCCTCAAAAATCTATCCCCACATAGGGGTAATCATCGATGGAAAATATCTGCTACCGCTACCATGGAAAGAAGTTAGCTGGATAGGGGTTAGACACCCTACCTCCACCCAGTCTGCACATCGCATCTGCCCAACTTCATTGGGCTGGATCTTGAACCTTGTGAAGAGGAATTTCAACTCTAGGGCTGAGTCCCAGAACACGTTCAAAGAATAACATGCTCACTATACTGCTGAAACTGAAGTTTCGTACCCTACCCATCTTGCAGTTGTTGAGCTGTTGCTTCATGTTACTCAACAACATAGTACTCCAATCGTAAAATGTGGGTCTCATGCACTCCACTGCATATAACATTAAGGGTCATGGGGCCTAGTGGAGTGCGGCTAGCCATGCTATCTTGCCGAGTGTTAGTAGTATGGAATTTAGGCCCAGTACCTGAATGGAGTTTGTTGGGATCTGACTCCCAACCTTATCCATGTCTGGATAATACTATACAATGATATACTCATCTATGGTGAGGCCACCTCTGGGCCCGCGAGAACGTAGGTTCACAACTTCCCCCATCGGGAAAATCCTGTAATTAAGTATATGTCCTCCCCCTCTATAGTGAGGGACATCCCGTCGATTTGGAAAGACATTGAGTCAAGATTCTAGTAGTCTACTAGCATCTGCAGCAGTCTTGGTTTGGCCCTTAAGCCCCCAAGACACCAAAACTTGTAGAGCCTATATGCCCGAAGAGCTTGTTGAGCCACCATATCACCCCATACTGTTTCTTCTACATCCTTGTGCTCTCGTTCCCTCCATTATAGAACCATATTGCACATTTAATTTAAGTTTTGGTCATTACATGTCTTAGAAAAACTTAAACACAATCGCATACATGACTGTTTGCAAAACAACCACGTATGTACGCGACTTTGATCCATTTTGCCGTGTATAGCCAACCCTATACACGGAAAAATCCTCGATTTCCATGTGGGTCGAGGTGCATATCTTAGATTGGCATAGAAATCAATTTTGACCATGGAAATTACAAAAAATTACATGCAAATGAAAGAGCAGGGCATGGGAAGTTACCTGGAAAAAACGGTGTTGGATTCCACTGGCCGAAACTCCCAAAATTTGCGTTTGAAGTTCTGAGCTCAATTGGGTAAAAATTTTAGATGATATATAATGTTTTGAATTTTTTACTATTTATAGAAGGCAAAAAACCCACAAAAGGCCAAAAAAGCTCACAAAAGGGCTAAAAACCCCAAAAATGGCTAAAAAAAAAGGGCTTAAAAACCCAAAAAAGGGCCTAAAACCCTAAATAGGGCTTAAAACCCTAACTAAGGTTCCAAAACCCTAAAAGAGAGAAGACAAAAAACCTAAAAACTTATTATAAAAATAGTGTAAAGGTCTCCATCAACAAGATTCTTATCCCTTATTCATTATTCTATTCTGTGAGTACGGTGAGAAAAAATCATTCTTAAAGTATTCGCACCATTTTCCAATCATTCCATAGGCCCACCATCTACCATCTAGTATGTTAAGGAATCCTCCGTACCAACTAGCCTATGGAGAGGCGGTTCATTTCTAAGATCAGGCACGGTGGCCCACTTTTAGAAAAAGAGGGTATAATTTTCATATTTTTGCTTTTATTAGTTTAGTTGTATTTTCTTATTGGTTTTGTTTACTAATATTATTTTTTGTTGTATCTCTCTTCCACAAACTCTACCCTATTGTCTCATTGATAGAAGGGAGGTGCTTTTGCATGTAGTAGGGGTGAAAACCCTGCTTTAGTTTTGGCGACCATACTAGGTCGATCCTCTTGGATCCCTTGTTTTGTAGGTATTTATTTTGTTTTTATTCACATTCGTCACTGATCGGACACTCACATGACTGATCCAAACCTGTAGAGCATCAGTTCCTACCCCCCTTGGCCCCTGTCAGCTTACCTTTTTTTTATTTTTTCCAGTTTCATCCCAAGTCACACCTTTCGGGCCAGAAGGCGCAACCCATTATCGCATTTTTTCCTATTAGGCATGACCCACGTCATGCCCTTAGCCCCATAAATAGAAACATCCCTCACAGGGCCAAGTCGCACATGTTGTTGCTGTTTGAGAGACTTAGTCTCCTCTATTTTTCCTATTTGAGCAAACCAGTCACCACTGACCACCAGTTAAGTGAGACCTGCCTATTTCTGAGCCAATTTGCTTTTGTTTTCCTGCTTTGTTTGCATTTTATAAGTTGGAAATTAACCTATTTGTTTGGCCCGTCCTCCTCTACTCGATTATCGCCCTCCATGGTATTCCGAGATATGATGGGGGTTGAGTAAGTTTAGTAATAGGAATCCACTTCACTGTTGTTATCTTCAACTAAAAACAAGTGACTTTGGAGGTTACGGGGAGTGGTAGACCATTGGGGGTCTCACAACATTAGCGTCCTCCTTGTTGAGCACCAAGCACTTGGGATTTGACTTGTGGATCTACGGGTGGACTTGTTTCTACTTTGTTGAGAGCCCAGCAATCCCTCTTTGATTTGAATGATATGAAGTTGGGGTAGTCACACAATCGGTTTGTAAACATAATAGTCAGTTTCCCAAACCCATTTTCAGACCCTTGTCTGTATTGCACTTTGTTCATATATGATTTTACCTTCTAGACCTGCTTTGGTACAACCCTTTGCTTGTTTCTTGCAGGAAATCCATTGTTATTTATTTATTTCATATTTGAAAGTAAAATTTTCATACACAAGTGCACACATACTCACACCAATAATAAAAAATGCTCGGTTCATGACCCCGAGCTAAACCTTAAAAGTAACCAAATTTACTTAATAACATTCAGTTTGGGAAATAAGTCTCATCCACAACAACTATGGGAAGTACTTGGGATTTTCCCTAGAACTCATTGTGAGGAGTACCACAAGAACCCCAAAGTAGCTGGCCATTGAGAGGACATGCCAAGCGAAATGGGCAATGACCCCCACCGAATTGACTAGATACCCACCAGTGAGGAAAACCAAAGCACTGTCTTCAGGCAGTATTGGTGGCCGAGTGACTCCTTTCGAGCCAATAGGAATCCGATTTAAACCGGGGTCTAAATTCATTACCTGTTACTACTACAGCCATCATTGCTTCACCACGGTATTCCCATTGGCTTAGGGGGCATTGCCCTCAGTTTGGTTCTTTATACCATCATTGTCGAAGCCATCTTCGGAAACCATCCTCACCTTCAGAAGGACACACAACCTCTGATTCTGATTCAGAATCCTACCACTCCAAATTGAATCTGTTTACTGCACCATCTAGCCCCATGGCTGGCACTAATTCCAAACCCTTCTTCAGAGGGGGAAGTGGCAGTGGACCTATGTCCTTACCACTTGTTATCACGGGCATCCTTGGCATGGTACCACCACCACTATGCATGCTGCTATAGGTATGCTACCCATTAGTGGCGTCCCCACACCAGCTACCACAATTGCTACTGTACCACCTTAGATACTTGGGGGTAGTGGCCCTTCCATGACCATTCCAACTATCCCTACATTGGTAAATCAACCCCATGTACCCCTAGTCATACAAGGACATTATACTCCTGCAAAATCTGATGTCATTGTCAATCCATCCCGAGCCAACCTCGAGTCTAACCTACCATCTATGGATCGTCTTAACTTGCTAGATTTGGCTAGGATAATGAATGACCCCATCAGTCATTAACCTCATTGGCCTCCGATGTTGACCAAAATTCCTTCAGACATCCCAAAGTTTGAGGGAAAGGCAGGGGAGGACCCCCAAAACCATATCATGTCTTTCCATTTATGGTGTTCATCAAACATCACCGTGGATGACTCCATCAGACTGAGGCTATTACAACGCACACTTACAAGTGTTGCTACGAAATGGTACATCGAACTGCCACATGCCTCGTACCCAGATTTATTTTCACAGGCCTTCATGTTCCTCCATTACTTTCAACTACCTTTTCGATATAATGAGGGAGTGGATATCCTTATATCATGTTGTCAAAATACAAATACCCACGTCACCGAACACATCCATGAGTGGCGGTGGCGACATAGCCTGTGCAAGATCCAATTGGATGGCAGGATCTTCCTTGACTGATTTTGAAAGACCTTACTCCCACCCATAGCCAAGGATGTCGCCTCTGAGCAACCCCAAACTAAGGAGATGTTGAGGCCTGGAAATTCGCAGGCAACAACAGCAAGGGATTCTCCCCAGTCAATGTTCCCAATTAGCCCGTTGACTGTTTGGTATAGGGAATTCGTCCGGTTTGCGGTCCAACTACCGTAGGTCAAGTAACAAAAACAAAGGCTTTTACCGGTTGCGGCCTGGTCCACCATATATTTTTGTATTTTTTGACTTAATGTATGAAATGCAAGTGCCTAACTAAATGCAGGGTGATAAGGATGCAGGGAGTAGTCACAATGTGATGCGCAGGTTCTTACCTCTCGTCTTAGCCCTTACCAGCATCTAAATCACATTAACAAGAAAATAAACTAACTACCTAATATATCCCTAGGGAGCAAGGTTATCATTCATTGGTGAGAAATATAATTTGTGCATGCATTATGAAAAGCTACAGATAGCTGACACTTCTTACAAGACACATGAACAATTACTGATATTTGGGCAACCAGATAGCCAATTGCTTATGAACAGCTTCTATTACTCACATTGGAAAACATCATAAAATATACTGAAGAACATTCACCAAGAACATAGGTTCAAGAAATTAGAACAATATCATAGTTAATGAGACACACCTGAAAACGAAATAGTTCCCCTTCAACACTGCTCGTTTAATTACATTTGATGCATTCCATATCACACTTTCTCCAACAGGCAAAATTGCAGTCTCTGATTGTAAAACGAAATAGTTCCTCTTACAAGCATATCATTTACAAGTTTTTCTAGGGAAAAATCCTCTCTAAATTCTAACTTTCCAGTATTTAAACTACAACAGCCGATCGTTTGGGCTGCCCCCCAAACGGATGACCTTCCAGCTCCCTAATGCTTCATATTTATTTATCTTTTCTACGCATGCCCATGAGTGGCTAAGTAACTGCCGGACCTTTTAGAACTGCTCCTTTGTCACCATTCATTTTGTCTCTTCTTTGGTTTGTCCATCTTATGATCCTGCTGGTTTCGGCTCTACCTTCACCAAACGGTCTGCCTCCCTTGACCAATCTCCGGAAAACACCTGCAATCAAATGACAAGCATCATTCATGGGAAATGCATTTAAACCACAGCAGCAAACCAAATTGACTGAACGACTAATCCACAGGAAATGGTCTAGTGCACTACCATCATTTTACAAACAAACTGACGGCAGAAATCGGGAGGGAACCAACATCGGAAGCCAAATGGATTTCCCGGCCGCAATGGTGGAAGAGTAAATGCTACCGGCATGCAACGGGAGGGCGGGAAAACTTTAAATCGGAAATCAGACGGCTTTCCCTTGCGGGATCTCAATGACATTGAGAGCCGCAACAACGGAAGGGAAATAATGAAAACACGCGACACGGGCGGGACAAATTTAAAATCGAAAGTCGGATGGTTTAGACATCAGAAGCGGAACGAATTTCCCAGTCGCAACGTCGGAAAAGTAAAGACTGTGGGAAAGCGACGGTGGGAGGAAACTCAATCAAAAGTCGGATGGCTTCACACTTCGACAGCTAAAGGACTTTGAGAACCGCAACGACGGAAAATAAGGCTAAAGCCACGCGATGCCCAATTGGACGTCGGATGGATTTCTACTCCGGAAGCTAAATGACTTCCCCAGCCACAACGGCGAAAGAGAAACGACTTTGGATCAAACAAAATATGCCCGATAAATACAAAAAACTAAGTGGTTAGACAACTTTAAAACTCCACAACAGACATAAACCCATTTTACCTCCGCAACGGCGATCCAAAACAAAGAAAATCCGATCGACCAGCAAGCAGACTCAAAACTGCGACCCTCAACAATTTTCATCACCATCAAAAAATTGATAACCCGGGTGAGAGTTAATCTGTAGAATCATCCAAAATCAAACATGACCAAAATTCGAAGGATTCGATCGATTAGAAAACCATGCTAAATCATGAGGAGGGGTCCAAAATTTAAGAAATTTGGGGAGAATGGTTGCAGCTGCAACAATTGGCGATTACCTGGTGAACCTATATCTCTGGGTGATTATTCTTTGAGTGACAGACTGTTTAACAACAAATGCATTCCATTGAATTCTTCCAACTATCTGGATTTCTCGAATGCTGGAAGTGTGTACCTTCAATCATTGATAATAGTCCGATTTGGGAGAGTGGAAACCAAGATTTTCAAGTCCAGATAACTCTGTTGAGGCCAGAAGATGAGTTTCATTATTACCTTTGTCTTTAGGTAGCTGATAGCTTGGACACCACAGGATTGTAGCACATGGTAAACAGAAATATTCGTTTGTTCCTCATTCCCATGCCATTTTAGCACTTTTTGTGCTTTTTTGGACTTTTGTCCCTTTTCATATGAGTCCTCCTGCATGCCTTTCTTACTGAATTGTAATTTAGGATCCTCTATCCCATAGTGTCCTTTTGTTGAGAGATGTATTTAATTTTCAGCTCACGGACGGAGAGGATTTTTTGGCAATTTAGTACAGATGATTCAGCATCTGCTTTGGTGTATGATGCTTTTATAGGAGTTTTATTCTTATTTGCCTTTCGGCAGTTGTTTCTTGGCATGGGATCATTTATATTTAATATACTGTTCACCTTGCTCCTTTCCATGGGTCCTCCACTGTCGCTCCTTAGAACATTTTAAGTGTGACGTGGATGGAGCCTTAGCATAGTATTCCAGACTCTCTGAATCCGGTTTATTTCACAGGGGTTAAGCAGGACTTCAATGCACACAGAATTATTTGAGAAAACAACTAAACTGGAAGAAATTCTTTTATACACAACACACAGTCTGAGACCCAAAAATGTTTTATCATTCCCAAACATTTTAATGTTCTCCATGCCACCGTGGGTTCATTCCCTTTATTAGAATCAAGAAAACAAACTAAAACAAACTATAAATCATGACTCAAAAGACAGCCAAATAGATTATTTATATACAAGACAGAAGAAATCAAACAAACTCAGGAAAAATACGGCTTGAGGACCAAACCATTTATTGGTAGGTTCTCTTCCCATCCTTGCAGATCTTGCAACTTATAAGTAGAAGGGCCAAGCTTTGCCACTATCTAATAAGGGCCTACCCACAACTGTTGGAATTTAGTGTGCTTTCCCTCCTCATCATGGGGGTGATCCCATTTGAGGACTAAGTCTCCTACTTCAAAGTCTTTTGTTCCATCTTTATGCTTGTCGAACCATCTCTTAACTAGCTCCTGTTGTTACTTAAAGCGTTCTCTGGATTTAGATCTAGCCTCTTCTGCTTTCAGGAGATTGTATATTCTTATTTGCAAAACTTCATCATTCGACCCCCTAGACTCTTGAGCTAGTATGGAAGATGGTAGCATGATATTGGGAGGAAGGATGGCTTCTTTACCATAGACAAGGGTATATGGAGACACTCCAATCGCAGACTTGGGGGTGAATCTATCGGCCCAAAGGGCATTTGGTAAGGCTGAGTGCCAACTCCTCTGGTTTTCTACTACAGTCTTTTTTAAAATTCTAATCAGATTTTTGTTGGAGGATTCAACCAGGCCATTTCCTTGTGGATAGTAATTAGCAGAATATTGCAATTTTATTCCTTTATCATGAGCAAAAGAAGTCAATTTAATCGATGAAAAGTACTTAGCATTATCAAAAACTAATGAAACTGGAACTCCAAACCTAGTCATGATGTGGTCTTGTAGGAAGCTGATGACCTCGTCTTCATTTATCTTACGCAACGGGATGGCTTCGACCCAGCGAGTGAAATAATCAGTAGCGGTTAGAATGTACTTGTGCTACAAAGAGGAGTTTGGTTTTATTTCTCCAATAATGTCCAACCCCCATTGCTCAAATGGCTCAATGATCATCACAGGATTTAGAGGTGCTGCGGCTTTAGGCTGTCTCCCACTACACCTTTGGCAAATATCACACTTCCTGACATGTGCGTGTGCATCTCTAAAGAGCGTAGGCCAATAGTAACCTACCTTGAGGATTTTGTGGGCTGTGGTATCCCCTGAATAATGTCCTCTAGCAGGACCGTCATGCAAATCTGTCATTACTTTGTTCGCATATTCTTTTTCTAAGCATCTCAGGAGTAATCCGTCATAATTTTTCCTGAATAATACTCCTTCAACAAGCTGATAGGAGGCTGATTTAAGACGCAGTGCCCTTCTTTGCTTGGAACTCCAATGTTCTGGCAACAGCCCTGCCTGCAGGTAATGCACAAGGTCTCTATACCAAGACTCGAGAGCTTTAAACAAAGGACATACCTCCATTACATGTAATTCGACCTCATCTTCCCAGGCCTGTTCTTCATTTTTTCTGTTTTCAGTCATCTGTTTGCACAACCCTTGTCCTTTAACTATAGATGATGGCTTGAATTCAAGGTCGTACTCTTGAAGAGCTGTTACCCAGTTGCCCCTTCTTTCTCCTAACTCCTTCTGTATAAGAAGAGACCTCACGGTTGGGTAGGGAACTATTACCTTGGTTCGATTCTTTAATATATAAGGCATGAATTGCTTTACTGCTTTGAATACTGCGTGAGCTTGTTTATCAACAGCTGGGTAGTTCAATTCAGCCCCCTGTAGACCAGTACTCATAAAGGATATTGGGAATTCATCCCCCCCATATTCCTTTTGGGTGAGCACAGCTGCTAGTGAATCATCGGATGTGAAGGTATACAAGATAAAATCTTTGTCAAAATTTGGGATTTTCAGGGAGGGTGTGTGTGCAACAGCAGTTTTGATTTTGCTGAATGCGCTCTTCTCAATTTCAGTCCATTTGAATAGTGAATTTTGCTTTACCATCTGCTGCAATGGCTTGACAATCTGAGCAAAATCAAGCACAAACCTTTGCACGAAATTTATCATTCCCATAAATGATTGCATCCCCTTTTTATTATGGGGCAAGGGGATTTCTTCAATAGCCTTAATTCTTTCTAGATCTATAGAGATTCCTTTCTTTGAGACTATGTGACCCAGCAACTTGCCCTCCGTGACAGCGAACAAACACTTCTTGGGATTGAGTGAGATGCCGTATTTCCGACAGTGTTCGAAAATTTGCCTTATGTGAAACGAGTGCTCTTCTCTTTTCTTTGAGAATATTGTAATATCGTCAAGGTATACTACAGCACTTCAGCCAATCAATCCGCGGAAAGCTATGTCCATAGCTCTCTGAAATGTTGCTCTAGCATTTATAAGTCCAAAAGGCATTCTTCTGTAGGCAAAGGTTCCCCATTTGGTCCTAAACATGGTCTTCAATCTGTCTTCTTCGGCGACTAATACTTGATTGTAGACAGAGAAACCGTCTAATAATGAAAATAGTTCAAAACCTAAAACCAATTGAAGCAGTTGCTCCATGGGTGGAACAGGATAGTTATCCTTGTCTGATGCACGTTTTATGTTCTTGAAATCCACGCAGAGTCTGATCTCTCCAGACTTTTTCCTTACCGGTACCAGATTTGATACCCACTCAGAGTGTCTAACTTTAAAAATGATTCTAGCATCCAATAATTTCTTCACTTCACTCTGAATCAGCGGTTCCAATTTTGGATGCATTTTTCTTAACGGTTGCTGATAGGGCTTGACGCCGGCTTTAATGGGGACGACATGCTTGATGATGTTGGTGTCGTATGTTTTCAAATCTTCGTACGTCCATGCGAAAACATCTTTATATTGTTTAAATAGACTGATGAATTTGTCTCTTTCTATTGGTGAACAACACTTGCCGAGATTCACAAATTTGGGATTCGTCTCAGTCCCTAAATTTATCAGCTCGAACTATAGAGATGAGCTGTGGGTCTTCATGTTGGCTAGTCTTCTGAACTTTTCATTTAAATCGAACATTTTTTCTAACGTTCTGACACCTTTAGGAATGAAATTGTCATATTTCATCTCGGCCTGATGCTCTTCATCGTCTATGATTGCTCCTTTAAACACCTCGTCATTTGTTAAACATTCTATGATTTGCTGATCATCATCAAACACTCGCAAGTTGGTGATCATATCCGGTATTGAAGGCCTGAAAAGTAATTCAACAGAACATCGTTTATTAGTGGGTACCAACCTAGTGGCTGAGGTGGCCAACAGGTCAGCTGCTGCGTTTTTAAGCCTTGGAATTGAAATAATATTGAATGCATTAAAACTTTTCAGCAAATCCCATAGCTCATTCTGGTAAGCCTTTAAGTGAGGAGAAACACAATGTATCTGATTCCAGAATTGTTTCACAATAATTTCAGAATCCCCAAAGACTTTTAGATTACTTACCTTTAATTCAATTGCCTTCTTTAGTCCCTACACCAGTGCTTCGTACTCAGCTGTATTATTAGTACACTCAAACTCTAATCTACATGAAAGGAAATGTTTATTCTTCTATGGGTCGATCAAGACACAGCCAGCCCTTGACCCTTCTAATGTCTTAGAGCCATCAAAAAACAAAATCCAAAAATCACTAACTACTGAAGGTGAATCTACTCCTACTGCTAAGCTTACTATATTACAGTCAATCTCATCAGCCTATGAGAATCAAAGGAGATCAGGCTGAGTTTCTGATGTGTTGCTGGCTTCTTTCGCTTGATAATTCCCTAGTTCCAACTCGATAAAATAGTTTCCCAGTACAGAATCCACCGGTGCATTCTTCTCCTCCAGCTGAGTAACATTGTACTTCATGTGAGGCTCTCTTAGAATCTTAATCTGGTTTGGACTTCCTTTGTATGGCAACCAAAGATGGGACCAATCTGAGGCAAAATATCCATTTAGTTTGGCCGACCAATCTCTACTCAGGACAAGACCGTAAGCGTCTGGTATATCAGCCACCACGATGTTAATAACTTGGTAAACTTTGTCAATGGATGCTAGATGGACTAGGACATCTTCCAGCTCACCAATCACCTTTACATCCGTTCTATCCAATTGAACCACCCTCCATGTGGATGGATTAGGCTTCCCATTGATCTTTTTACATACTGATATGGGCATAACATTTACCGACACCCTTGAGTCTACCAAGCAATTATGAACATTATGATTGAAAATTTCAAACGTGAGGAGGAAAGGTGGATGTTTGATTTTAGACTTACCTCCAACGCTGGTTTCTCCAATTTCTTCTTCTTCCTGAGGTTGATTGTTGGTGGGCAGCTTCTCATCCGACGCTTCAAGTGCTTTCAATAGTCTCTCTTTTTGCTACGGCACTTTACACATTTCGAATAGTGGCACATTTGCTTTTACCTTTTTTAAATCCTCCACTATGTCATAATCCATCGGCTGCTCAATGGGATGGGGTTTATCAGCATTTTCTTCACTTGGCTTGGCCCGTGCTTCATTTTGCCCAATATTTTGGTTGGTAATAGTGAACTCTGGAATTTTATCAACCAAAGATTTGTTTTGAAATTTCTTCTTAACATTTCTCTGCAGCCTCTTAATCTTTGGGAGTATAAGACTATCTTCCTCAACCGTCCCTTGGCTCCTTGTGGCTACTTTGGATTCCATAACGTCCTTGTACCCCTGAGTCTTTTCCTCTTCAGCATCAAATAACGAGATAGAATTCCATAAAGCCATGGTTTCTTCTTCTTGTTCTTTCATAGAAGTAGAAGAAGAACTCTCTTTTCTTTCTTCATCTCCTTCTTCTGTTAAATTTAGAATCTAACATCTAATTCATGACCAACCTCATTGAATTTATCCATTGTGGACAATTCTTTTCAAAGTGGGGTTGTTGGTGGAAAGTGCAAACATTTTCCATCCCTATCTCTATTAAATTCATGGATGTTGTATTGTGCGGAGGAGGTTGAGATTGATTGTTGTCCTCTCTTTTCTTATAATATGGCTTATAAAACTTTGGTGCTTCCTTCTCTTTCTCCAAGTCTATGATTTTGTTGGAAAGCTTCTGCATCATTTTGGCCATATTTCCAAGATCTGGCGATTTCTCTTCTTTAGGCTTAGTAAAAAATAAGGCTTTTCTGCCTGCACCTTTTTCTCCTGACTGCTCTAGATAGTGTTCAATACTCTCTCTTTCAGCTTCCACTACTTCAGTATCTTCATAGCTTTCCGTCAAAGTAGGCTTGGCCTTGCCTTTGGCAAACATGGCCAGATCAGGGCCTAAAGCTGAAGTATAATATTCAATCAGAACTTTGTCTGAAGGTCTATCCGTTTCAGAGAAATTATTGAGATAGGCTGCAAACCTTTGTGTGAAACTATGCACCTTTTCCTTTCTTTCTTTCTTCAAGGCGCATAGCCCTTTCATGAGGGCTGCATGAGTTTTCTGAGTTGCATACTTACTTCTAAAAATTCTTTCGAAGGTATCCCAATCAGGGATAGAGTTAGCAGGCAACCCAAAGTACCATGACGCTGCAGCTCCTTTAAGGGTATGCAGAAACAACCTGCATACCACATCTTCATATTCCCCGGCCCTTAATCCTTCAATTGCCAAGTAAAAAATTTGTAGGTGATCATCTACTAGTATTTTCTCATTGGGGTCAAAATTGGGCAACATCTTGTCAAAGGATTGAGGTAGGTCGTGTAATGGAGGTGTAAGGTTCAATGGTGATCTGGCTCTCCATGCAAGTGGTGGATTTGGTGGGTTAGGTGGTTGTTTTGCATTTACACCAGCCATGAGTCTGGGTGGAGAATGGGGAGGTGAACCAACTAGAGGATGAGCAGGAGAACTGTGAGGGGTTTCTGGGCCTTCTTGATTCAAAGGTAGCACAAATTCCTGTAAGGCTGTCTCTACAAGTTCTTCCCAGTCTCCAACCAACACTGAGTCTTCCGCTACATGACGATCTTTCTTTTTAAACTCTCTTCTGGGCAATTCAGGGATGATTGGAAATCCTCCAATCTTCTTTACATATGCCCTGGTGTGTCTTCTCAGATTGTTAACAATTTATTTGCCAACAGAATATAGATGTTCTCTTTCTTTCGGAATTGGGTTTTGAAACCCACTGCTTTCAAAACTGTTACCGGTGGAATATTCTCAGGAAAATAGGTTTCCTCGGCCAGCCATACACTGGTGACCCTCCTTCTAGCGCCAAAACTGTTGAGGCCTGGAAATTCACAGGAAACAACAGCAAGGGATTCTCCCCAGTCAACGTTCCCAATTATCCTGTTGACTGTTTGGTATAGGGAATTCGTCTGGTTTGCGGTCCGGCTACCGTAGGTCAAGTAACAAAAACAAAGGCTTTTACTGGTTGCGGCCTGGTCCACCGCATATTTTTGTATTTTTTGACTTAATGTATGAAATGCAAGTGCCTAACTAAATGCATGGTGATAAGGATGCAAGGAGTAGTCACAATGTGATGCGTAGGTTCTTACCTCTCATCTTAGCCCTTACCAGCATCTAAATCACATTAACAATAAAATAAACTAACTACCTAATATATCCCTAGGGAGCAAGGTTATCATTCATTGGTGAGAAATATAATTTGTGCATGCATTATGAAAAGCTATAGATAGCTGACACTTCTTTCAAGACACATGAACAATTACTGATATTTGGGCAACCAGATAGCCAATTGCTTATGAACAGCTTCTATTACTCACATTGGAAAACATCATAAAATATACTGAAGAACATTCACCAAGAACATAGGTTCAAGAAATTAGAACAATCTCACAGTTAATGAGACACAGCTGAAAACGAAATAGTTCCCCTTCAACACTGCTCATTTAATTACATTTGATGCATTCCATATCGCACTTTCTCCAACAGGAAAAATTGCAATCTCTGATTGTAAAACGAAATAGTTCCTCTTACAAGCATATCGTTTACAAGTTTTTCTAGGGAAAATGCCTCTCTAAATTCTAAATTTCCAGTATTTAAACTACAGCAGCCGATCGTTTGGGCTGCCCCCCAGACGGATGACCTTCCAGCTCCCCAATGCTTCATATTTCTTTATCTTTTCTACGCATGCCCATGAGTGGCTAGGTAACTACCGAACCTTTTAGAACTGCTCCTTTGTCACCATTCATTTTGTCTCTTTTTTGGTTTGTCCATCTTACGATCCTGCTGGTTTTGGCTCTACCTTCACCAAACAGTCTGCCTCCCTTGACCAAGCTCCGGAAAACACCTGCAATCAAACGACAAGCATCATTCGTGGGAAATGCATTTAAACCACAGCAGCAAACCAAATTGACTGAATGGTTAATCCATAGGAAATGGTCTGGTGCACTACCATCATTTTACAAACAAATCGACAGTGGAAATTGGGAGGGAACCAACATCAGAAGCCAAATGGATTTCTTGGCCGCAACGGCGGAAGAGTCAATGCTACCAGCATGCGACGAGAGGGTGGGAAAACTTTAAATCAGAAATCAGATGGCTTTCCCTTACGGAAGCTCAATGACTTTGAGAGCCGCAACGACGGAAGGGAAAGACTGAAAACACGCGACATGGGCGGGACAACTTTAAATTCGAAAGTCGGATGGTTTAGACATCGGAAGCGGAACGACTTTCCCAGCAACAACGTCGGAAAAGCAAAGACTGTAGGCAAGCGACGGTGGGAGGAAACTCAATCGGAAGTCGGATGGATTCACAGTATGGTAGCTAAAGGACTTTGAGAGCCACAACGACGGAAAAGAAGGCTAAAGCCATGCGATGCCCAGTCGGACATCAGACGGATTTCTACACCGGAAGCTAAATGACTTCCCCAGCCGCAACAGCGAAATAGAAACGGCTTTAGATCAAACAAAATATGCCCAATCAATACAAAAAACCAAGTGGTTAGATAGCTTTAAAACTCCACAACGGACAGAAACCCGTTTTACCTCCACGACAATGATCCAAAACAAAGAAAATCCGATCGACCAGCAAGCAGACTCAAAACTGTGACCCTCAACAATTTTCAGCACCATCAAAAAATTGATAACCCGGGTGAGAGTTAATCTGTAGAATCATCCAAAATCAAACATGACCAAAATTCAAAGGAGCCGATCGATTAGAAAACCATGCTAAATCATGAGGAGGGGTCCAAAATTTAAGAAATTTGGGGTGAATGGTTGCAGCTGCAACAAGAGGATGCCATCTTAAAGTCTCAATAGTTTGACCTAATCTATGCCTAGTTTGGGTATTTATATACCATCATACCATATGCTCCCCATGCTGGCACCTCCCACCGCGATACGCCAGGGGAATCCCATGCTATGGATGATGTCATCAGCTCTGGCACACAACATCCTCAGTACTATGCGGCACCTCATATGATGCCACCACAACTAGGAAACACCCATAGTGTTGCACAACCAAACCAAATCCTCAATTACTCACAGATGATGGCACAGTCTAGAGCCACCTCCTCCTATGCACATCCCACACAAAGTCAACACGCCCATGGGACAACTTGGCCGACATAGTCGTATTTAGGCCCAATGGTTGGATTTGCAGCTCCCCTAGCGCTGTCGGTCTATTATGCACTAGTAGTGCAGCACAATCCAATTCCTTCCCCGTCCCCTCCGATTTCCATGAGACAGGTTTTCACTCAGCTGAACCTTCCCAACCAACCCACCCCTAACAACCAACAAGGGGAGGGTAAGAAAAATCGAGGTAATAATCAACCACAAGGTGGTGACCAACATCCTAACACCCCCAACAACAACGGTGCCAATCCACTAACATAGAACCCCCAACATACTGATCGACTGGAAAATAACCCACAGTTGCAAACCAATCATTCGTGTGCCCTATGTAACACCTATGGTCATTATACACATCTGCACCCTCATATGGCTTGCATTAAACAATTTCTCTAGAATGAAGCTCAACAAGATACCCATGCCTCAACCCAGGCTTATCCAAACCCAGCACCACTAGGTCCTCCACCTATGGTTCTCCAAAACCCATTACCACTCTAAGGACTAGTTGCAACTACACTCTTGGCCCCACTTTCTTTCGTAGCTCCCGCTGGGTCTCCACCTACAAAGACTACTATCCATCACCTGATGGCATTGTCAACATAGAAGTGAACCTTGAGACTAGGAAGAACTAGTAGGAATCCACCACATAAACTGTTGACCCATCAACGACATCTAATTCTAACAATTCCAACATTCCCCTCCACTTACCTACACCCCCCATTGATGGGGCAGCTAGAGTTCCATGATTTCCTATACGACGTATCTCCAACAATGCAACTGCTCAAGCTTCCCTAAATTATAGCATCATTGATGAATTGCCCTAATCACCGACAACCATGTCCTCTCTAGAAGTTCTCAAAACTTTCCCCACGTAGTGGAAAGCGTTGTTATCCGTACTAGGTGTCGTGGATCCCGCTGATTCTAGGTTGATCACATTTGATCTAGATTAAGGAGAACCCAAAATTCCATTCGCCATCGCCTTCCAAATTGCGGTCTCAATTTGAAATATGGTCATGCATCAATGTATCATTGATGAAGGGGAATCCAATTGTGTTATTTCGACTTTTTTCTGGCAGAAACTCGGGTCCCCTACCCTCCAAGAGTCCACTACAAAGGCCCAGGGAATTCTTCCGAATGTTCCTATTTCATTAGCTGATAAACTAGTTTTGACTGACATCGAGGTTATTAACGCCCAACTTGATTATAACCTCCTTTTTGGACATAGCTACATGTATTCCATGAGAGTTGTGACATCCACTATCTTTCGACTCCTCATGTTCCCTCATGATGGAAATATCGTGATGGTCGATCGGTTAACTTACTATGATCTACAAGGACCGGCCACACTGGAACATGTCATCCCTACCATTGATACTATCATTGACATCATATCCATCCCATCCTTATCTATTATAGGCCTAGTATTGTTTACTTAAGCACCTATGGAGGAAACCTTCCCATCTCTACCACCTTCACCCATGTTGACTGACACAGCTGAGTTGTGTACTATTTCATCTAGTACCATCCCGAACACACCATAAAATCAGTCACAACCCCAACCACCGTCACCCAAGATTTATTAGGGTTCATTCTCGATCCATATTATTCCCTTTCTATTCCCACCATCTAACATCGTGAGTAATCCTGTCATGGCTACTCTAAATTTACCTAATTTTAAGTTTGGGATTCCTATGTGGTACCTTGAACAACCTACCCCACCTCCAATGCCTCAGGTTGTGTTGACTCCAGTCCAACCAATTGAAATAGAGTCATGCCCTCCTACGGGCCCATTGAACACGACTTTCATCCCCAAACTTGCCCCTCCTCTCCCAAAGAAGGCTAGGGGCAAGGCCACTAGAGGAACAGTCGAGCCTTGTCTGACTCCACCTTGTGCTTTGTGCAATGTCGATGGTCATGCAACTCAAAAATTCCTAGAGATACCTATCCTACACACACATATAGAGTCCATGGATACAACCAACGGGACTCTAGTAGTCATCGTATCAACTCCACCAATGGTCAAGAACAAGTCTTTGAGGACAAACCATGCATGTGCAATTTACAGATTGTATGGCCATTATTCTCACCATTGACCATACTTGGCTGAGTATCACATTGTCCTTCACAACCTGTGAAACCACTCTTGTGAGTCCAAAATCACCGTCATCAAGGAAATTCACCCTCCGGCTTCCTCCTCGAACACCACTACCATATACATGATTTCCAGCTCTGCCAACCCTTCTGTCTCCTCAACCATATATGATCCATCTGATCTATCCAACCGTTGTTTCAACAACGACGAGGAGATCCTTGAATATCCGTCGGCTGCTAAATACCCTTGGGATGATATGCACCATTGCTCATTCTTTATCCCTGAGAGACCTTTGTTAACATCAGATCAATATTCAGTCGAATCCAAGGACTTCATCCATGGTAAGGTGGATTGGTTCAAGAACCCCATTTCGGTTCCCGACACCTTTGGAGAGGGAAACATGGAAAAAAATTAACCTACTATTAAGGTCAATATATCAACCAACCCTGAAGTTGTTGAAGAGATCACACTCAGAGCATCATTCTCCCATGAAGAAGTTGCTTCCTACAAAGCACTTTTTTTCTGGAATTCTGTGATATCTTTGCTTGGTCTTATACCGAGATTCCTGGGTTGGATCCATCTATCGTCGAACATTATATCGATACATGGACTAATGTGGCACCTGTTCGTCAGAAGCAAATACCAATTTACCCTTCAAATTTTGATGCTGTCAAAGCGAAGATTGAGAAACTACGCACAACAGGTTTCATATACCCTATCGCATATTTCGCTTAAGTTTCTAATCCTGTTCCCATGAATAAAAAAAAGGTACCATCCGCATCTATACTGATTTTTGTGACTTGAATTTGGCATGTCCCAAAGGAAACTTCCCTACTCCACTCATTGAACAAATCATTGATGCCTGCGCTAGACATGAGGTCTTTTCCCTCATCGATGGTTTCTCTGGGTATAACCAAATTTAGATATGGAAAGAAGACCAGTACAAGAACGATTTCACAACCCCCTAGGGCACGTTTGTATATCGTGTCATGTCGTTTGGCCTTAAAAATGTTGGAGACACTTTTCATTGAGCCATGACATTTTTCTTCCACGACCTTATCCAAATCATATTGGTCTACTTGGACAACCTCACCACTCGCTCGTGGAAGCATTCACAACATCTAGATGACTTATGACAAGTCTTCTTGCGGTGTCACACATAAAAAATCCACTTGAACCCTCTCAACTATATGTTTTGTGTCTCATCTGGTCGTCTAGTTGGGTTTATCATCTTTCACAAAGGGATTGTGGTCGACCCTATCAAGGTTCAAGACATTGTGGATCTTCCCTCACCATGTACTCTGCGCCAATTGCTGAGTATCCAAGGAAAATCTAATTTCCTTCGTCGTTTCATCCCTATTTATGCGATAAAGTCCATGGTTTCTTACGACTGCTTCATATGAAAATTCCATTTGTTTGGGATAAGCATGCATAAGACACTTTTGATGCATTAAAAAAAGCTCTAGATTTCACCCCATTATTTTCTACACCCAACATTACCAAGGATTTAATTCTCTATGTGTCAGCATCCAAAAATGCCATCGCTAGAGTTTTGGTCCAAGAGGATGATGCTCTTCAAGAGCACAAGATTTATTATGTTAGTCAGAAGTTGACTGATCCCCATTTACGTTATTTGCATGAAAAGAAGATGGCCCTTGCCATTGTATTTTCTGTTCAAAAGCTACGCTGTTACATTCTTTTGAACCACACTAGGGTCATGGCCGATTCCAACCCCATGAGGTACCTCTTGAGCCGCCTCCTCCTACAAGGTCACGCTACCAAGTGGGTTGTATTTCTTCAGGAGTTTGACTTGGATTTTGTTGCCCTCAATAGCACCAAATATTTAGCGATAGCTAAACTAATGACAGACCTTCCTCCATTGTCTGCATCGCCACCGATCATGATCAACCTTCTTGAAAAATTCTTATTTGTCATTTCGAGAGAGGATCCATGGTATCGGGGAATCCTCCTATACCTT